>JAWQFJ010025561.1:5000-222500 GCA_034096865.1 Theodoxus fluviatilis | reverse complement strand
GATCGTGATGGCTCGATATGCGTGTTGTACAATCATGAATTAAGTGATCTTAGCACATCAATACTGCCACGGCTATGTTTATGTGCACGCGCTCAGTTGTTCACGAAAGCGACTGTATAAAAGCACTTGGTGTAAAATATCTTTGTAAGAAATTCGTGTGTTGAGAAGAATGTATATTTCTCCATACTACGTGACACGAGACATTGGCCGATGTGCAAGACAAAGCTCTTTTCCTTTTTTACTTATTAATAGCTTCGTCGTCATCTCACACATTCTGCACAACATTGAGCTCGACAATATTTATCCCCTAGAAATTCAATAAACAGTTTCCCCAAAGTCTCCTGAAGTCACACAACCCTAATCGCCAAGGCGCAATCTCTAGCCTCTCTCTTCATGGCGTTCATGGCAACTTGGAGCGCTTTTTCCTCTACTGTCTTTCTTGTGAAGACGAAAGACGCCTCGAGAGGAGTCGCGGTGTGTCCATTGATCTCTACGCTTGAGCGGGGCTGGCGTGACGCAAATTGGATTTTTAAGGGTTCCGGCTTTGACAGCCCTCCCTCTCCCCCCACTTCCGGTGTGTCGGGCGAGGCTGGCAGCGTGTGGTCCCGGTGGCAGGCAGAGGGACAAACCTGCTCGTTACATCCCGATCTCCGTCCGCCATTCTCCCTTCTCTAATCCTTGCCTGAACTCGTCCCGACTGTCTTCCCAGAGTGGGGAGGTGGAGCGGGGGAGATGGGGAAAATTTTTGTGTGAGGAAAATGGGATGTGTTTGGTTTTGCAGGTCTAGAAGAGACAAGAGATAGAGAGTGAGGGATGTGTTTGTGTGTGCATTTGCGTGTGCGTGCATATGTTATAGTATGTGTGTAAGTGTTTGTATAAAGTCATCAGTGGAGAAGGATGGGAGGGTGTTGGAGCACCTAGAGGGAGTTGGGATAGGTGACGTAGGTCTGGGACCGGGTTGCGTGTTTGTGTGACTGACGGCCATACGTCTTTCTCCCCTCCCTGATTTCCCTTCGATCCAGGCCTTCATTGCCATGGGCAATGGCAGTGGAAAACGGCCATCAAGTTGAATTATTCCAAACCATCTCCTGGCGCCGGGACGTTTGAAGTGAAGGTCCGACCGGCTAAGTACACATTTGTGTTTTTTTTTATCCCTGACAGAAATTTGATTGAACTGTTTTGTAAAGTTTGAAACTGCTGCCTTCCGTTGCTTACGAGTCATTTTCTTGACTGTCGGGATAACTCGAAGGAAAGAGCAATGCAATAAAGAAAGACTGGTAGCCAGCGATTTCTGAAGGAATATCCATTTCAAAGTGCTCTGTCATGCGAGAGAGAGATTGCTTTCCCTCATACACAATGATTACTTGCTTGAATTTTTTAAATTTTTATACAATAAATGTGAAAGTAGGGAAACGGTTGTGATGGAAGTGTCATTTTTGCTAAATTGACCGTAGTTTTCCTTCTCATGATGACGTCACTGTATCCCCCTTTTGCCCTGTATTATAGTGTATAACCCTTCTTTCGTCCACTTTCAATTCTCTCTCTCTCTCTCTCTCTCTCTCTCTCTCTCTCTCTCTCTACCTCTCTCTCTACCTCCCTCTTCCCCCCCCTCCCTCCCTCCCTCTCTCTCCTTTCACGGCCCAGCCGCTGAGTCCCGTCACTATTTTTGTGTATGGCTGGCATCTTGCAAAAAGTTTGGAGAGGCGACATTCCTAACTCGAGTCGCCCCTCTCCCCCAAGCCATCTGTCTCCGTCCTCCCTGGTCTGATTAATCCCAATCCAATTAAAGCCTGGCGAAGACAATCGCCGCCTCTTGCGCCCAGAGGTTGCTGTTCCACCCCCGACACTTCAGCCTGGAATTAGGCCCCCCGTGCCAGATTATTGCGGTCTTGGGAAAATCGTTTTCTCTCAATTCCAACATCTCCTTTGATGTCCCTCAGAGCTGATGAGGCAAAGAAGGGCCTTTGTCGGCCCTCTGTGACAGCAACCAGAATCAGAGATGACTTAAGGATCGTGTTCCATGGAAGAGGTCGACAGGACCTCAGCACCGGTTTTTATTTCGAGCTGGCTTATAAGGCGGATTTGATTTGCTTGGGGTGGAAAAAAAGGGGAAAACTTCTGGAACGTAATTTTGGGTGGTTAACTTCCTACTCACACGAATGTTTTTCTTTCTCTGAATGCAAGGCTTTATAGACGAGTCGATTTGTTTCCGCTTCAACTTTGTTTGATGATGATGTCTCGCCCGTGAGTGCAAAAGATATATTCCGCAAAATAATCACTGTTGTTGTCTTAACCTGGGTTTTTGTGGTTCTCCAGAGTTCCTTCCTCCCACTCCTTCCTCACACCTGTCCATCCCGCTCTCCTTTCTTCGTCTTCGTGGGGTTTCAGGTCGAGTTCCCCAGGCGCCGCAGCAGCCAGCCATCTCTGCCTTTCCCTCGCCCCTCTTTAACCGCCCACCCTGGCTTTTCTTTCCGTGGCCCCCTTGGGAGCGGCGTTTATCTTTCGCCACTGCTTACCCTGGGAGGATAAATAGGAGCTGCTCACCTGTTGTGGGATTCAGACTGCGGCTGTCAGTCCTTCTCCGCGTCTGCATCCCTTGCAGCCCCCTGACTCGGGCTCCATTTGCTGCGCAGCGTCAGTTCCGTGCATCTCGCCCGCCTAACTCCACGCAGAGGCTGTTTGGGGAAAGTCCTGGTCGCGTGGGAATCGGTGACGTCTAGTTATTGTATGCGCGCGTCTGCGATAGTTGCATGGCGGCTTGGTAGACTCTTCATAATCTTTGCATTGTGGTTAATGTTCCATTTCGCTGCTCTGACGGTTTTGGTTATGAATTACGTACGATGAAAATGTACAAAGATATTTAAGGTCTCAATTTGTTGTTTTACCTTGTTTAATATACAACCACCGCTCTTGACCGACTGTAAGGCCGTACTAGCTTTTTCTTGCATACGTTTGTATGCAATAGATGTTCATCTTTACATACTTATCCGCAATGCTTCCGATTTTTCTTATCTCAAACACATTCGTCACGGACTCTGTCTCAGCATGGGCTCACTCGGGCTCAGTTCAGCTCTGGTCGTGCAGGGCTCCCCACTCCCATGCTGTTTGCTGATCGAAGACGGTGTTTTCCGGCGTTTTGTCTCTCTGTTTCAACAATTTTCTTCTCTGAGCTTCGTCCATGGTAAAGGCTCCTTTCACATGGCGTCCGTGGCGCTGCCGTTGCTTTCTCGCCTTTGATTGGCCTCCACTCCTGGCAGCATGCAAGGCTTTCTCAGCTTCGCCAGAAAGCTCGGACCCCATGCAGGAAGCGCTTCTTTGCAACACGGTTCAAGCGGCCGCCATTGAAAGTTCCATTGACCCTGTCGAGCCCAAGAAGCGTCGCCTAGAGTGGCTGGGGCCCCGGGCATCCTTGTTTGACCTGGAGAAGGTCTTGTGGTCGGCTTCGGGCTAGGAAGTGCCGCAAGTCTATAGGCTCAGCGGCCGCGGGTCGGTGCAGATAGATGGCGGCCAAACAGATCGCCTGCTCTCACGCCCTGCCGCGCCCCTTCAGCAGATTGGGGTGTTTGGAGATGGGGACTGAGGACAAATCGACGCTGACAGGGTCGGCTCCTCGACTGCTGCTGTTTCTGCTCGTCCTTCTCCTCCTGCTCCTGCTTCCTCTCTTCCTCAGAGTAGACCTTCGCATGATGGAGCCTCTACGAGAGTAAATGTGTGGCACTGGCTGATCTCCGCTCCCACACCATTTCCTCCCTGTGGTGGCTGCAGCGCGAGTCGGCCACATCGCGTTATTAAAGGCGAAGCAAACGCCAGACAATGCGATTTCCTGTCGCGTCTGCAGGCTTTCTCCTGGGCACCGCTCAGCTGCGGCAAAGTACCTCGCAGTGCAAATTGGCCGCGATGTCATTCCACCTGGCGTCTGACCCGGGTCTTCCGTCCCTGCCCCCTCCATCGCAGAGGAGGAACGGATAGGAATCGGCGCGGGGGTGGTGGGGTGAGGTGGGGGTGGGGGGTGGGGGTGGAAAGATGGAAGTGGATAAAAAACTGGCATGTAAATGGAAGAGTAGGGCCAAATCTGGCACTTTGTTCCAAAGGCAGCTAAGACGACGATCAAGAAAGGTTAATCTGATGACGATTATTAATTAACGAGACTTATTTCATACACTTGATTAGTGATTACCTTTCATTTGAAAAGCAGTATTTCATTATGACCAAGGATCCTGGTAAGCGCTATTGATAACACAGAACTGAACTGCTTCGTGCATTCTTCAGTGTGTCGATGGGTGGCTTTATCGTTGAGTCGAAGTGACGTTATGATATATATAAAAGATGAAAAGGTTTTTCGGCTGGAAACCAGAGCAGGAGCAACGCATCACAATAGTGGCACTCTGTGATGACTTAGGGACACACCAGCGTTTCATAGTACAAACATGGAAGGAAATGTGATGGAAAGGATCGACACTGCAAACCGGCGAGATAAAACGAAAAGCACCTTGGCGAAAGGTCAAGGGTTGAAGAATGGGAAAAACATGGCAGAAATGAATAGCGAGAGGAAGGGGTACGAGGATGCTGGAGCTGCAGCTTACAAAAATATAGGGATTGCAGCGAGGGAGAAAGTGGGTGGAGTGGGAGGGTTTAAACCATGATCAGGGCAAGAGTTTGCTAGGGCAAAGGCAAAAACATGGTGAAGGAATGGGAAAAAAATCATGTGCACCTTTCTCGCAGAGTATCGTTGAGGGGGAAATCCAGGATTAGGTGTTAATCTGCCAGGAGGGGGGAGAGCGGGTTTTTTTTTCAGCGCGGGCGCGGTTCTTGCTGTTTTAATATTGACCGTTAGTGAGGAGGAGAGGAATCTCGCGCTTGCCGTTTGGGCGATAAGTCCTCGCCTGTTTGCTAAGCCGAGCACAAAATATTTGTCCTCGTCAACCTCGCCAGCGTCCGGTAATGGCCCCTCAAAACCCTGTAATTGGATGTACCCCAGTTATGAATGAATTATATCATATTGATCAAAGATCGGTGACTGAGGGGTTTGGCGAATTAAGTTTTCCATCGATCCAGAGAGTGGCCCTGTTGATTCTGACAACCTTTAGGGGGATGGGGGTGGGAGGGGGGGGGGGATAGTATGGAGGGATGCCCTGAAAGTCTCGTGTCCCCTCTGTGGCCTCCCTCGTTATATGTGGCCCAATAGGGGATTTGCCTCCTCCCCTCCCCAAGTCGTCTCCAGGGTATGCAGGGATCTTTGGAAAGGGGATTTCGAGGACTGTGCTTGTAGGGGTACGAGGATGTGGCGTGGAGGCGATACGAGGATATCCTATTCAGATGACACACCAACCTGTCCCTTCGTCAAGCAAACGTGGAGTTGCCGGACGTGGCGCCCGGGGACCAGAGAGGAGGAGAGAAAAACGAGAAAATAGATTTCCGGAGGAGGCGAATGGTTCTGTCCTCGGCAGTGGAGGCCCGACGGGAAGACGATGGACAAGACAAAGGGTCAAAGACTGACAATGAGGGGGAAAAGGAAAGAGATGGAGCATCTCCTCACGGAGCTGTCGGGGAGTTTTCCTTCCTGGAAGGAAGTGCGACTGGAGGCAGGGCGGACGCGGAAGAGGGTGGTGGCATTGGAGATGCGATGAGCGATAAAGCTTTTCGCATCTCGGAAGGAGGAGAGAACTGTCTGATATGCTTGACAGCCGGTGGGAAAATCGGTGAAATCTGACGTGTACGTGTGTACATACTGAAGTCAGAGCAGGGCTCAGAAACCTGCTCAAGTACGCGCGCTCATGCGCACACTAGAGCATTCACTTCCATGTAAACATGAATGCACAGCACAATTTCATGCGCTCTTGGTTTATCCAAAGACTCCGACATTCTCATTCTTTTATGATATTTCACAGATACTTGTTGACTCAAAGCAGTTTTCAAAATTCCCCCTTTCATAGTATAAACAAGTGTAACATATACCTTACAGTTAAACGGGGATGCTGCAATCTGCTATAGATGACGAAATTCTTTGGCTGTATCACTTGCATGTGAGATTATCTTCCACAGTCAGGTTACGTTTAAAAATGTTAAATTATCCCCTTAGGGGACATTGATCTTGCCAAGAAGGGGATCACACAGAACCCCCTTATACCAACCCTTCTGCATACTCTCAGCGTTTTCACTTGAAGAGATGCAACGACTGCTGTGACCATGGTGCTGGAACCGCGTAAATCAATGCAAACTAAAGTGACTACTTAAAGCCATTCTCTCTCCATAAACCTTACATAGAGACCATGTAAGAATATGACGAGCCGCGGAGTGCAGGGGATGAAAACTAGGACAGAAGTGCAAACCGACGGAAAGGAGGAAGGGGGAACTGAGGTAGGGGACAGAGGAGGGGAGGGAAGGGGGTGCAAGCTGAGCCCCGAGTTGGACGGCCCGGGACTAGCTTGCCTCTCCATCTCCGATCCCATCGGGTCGGGGCAGCTGGTGGCGGGTGTATCTGATCGGCACAGATCGATGGCGAGGATTCTCGGGGCCTCAGTCAGGCTGATTGGCGTTCGCTTTGCCCCCGCAAGTGCCCCAGGCCCGCGATGAATTTGTTTTTGCTGGGGCCGCCAAGGAAGAGGATTCTTCCCTCGCCATGGACCGAGCTGCCGGCAGGGAAATGGAATCCCCCCTCGCCTCAGGAGCAGGCATCGCTGTAACTGGTTTATCGGGTGGACGGATGGAGCAGGGCGCGAGCGCACCAGGCAGCTCTTATTGAATCGCGTTCCTGCAGAGCCGTCTTGTAACTTCTCCTCGTCCGACAGTCGATCCTGCCTGTGTTTTAGTGCACATCGCAAATCTCACCCCAGCCTCATCAATTGTGCATTCGCCATCGCCCTCTTTGCCCGCTTGAGAAAGCGCGTTTTTACCCGACACCGATGAATTGCTCTGCAAAAACGGCATTGACGGCTGCAGCCGATCCGGGCGTCCTTCTGCTGTCTAGCGACATTAGCAGTGCTCGCTCGGCTGAGAATGATGTTACCTTCTAATCAGGAAGCCGTGGTATCGGGGAAAATGACAGAGGATATATGAAGAGGCCTCCCTGTACCCATGATTAGCGAGAGCTAGGGATGCCCAGGCGAACTGGTGTGAGCTATTCTAGGGGGAGGTTCAGAGCGTGCCCTGTGTTCGGGAGAGCTTGATATCTGTTGTCTCGGGGTTTTACTTTCGTGGAGCATGTGAGGAGCAGGCTGCTTTTCCTGGCTCCCCGTACTCCAGTCGGGATGGAAGGATGCCAAATGGCAGTTGTAAAATTCTCAAGCGAGAATTGGTCTGGATTTCTCTTGAAGGTCCCATTACAAGTTTCGCTTGCTGTTTGTCCTGGCTGCCCTTGAGTCGTCTCAGTACAGAGTTGTTTTGAAGTTACAGCCTACGACTTGGTCCCAATACGTTCTGCTCAGATGTTTAGTAGAAACTTTGCCTAAGGTTTACTAGTAAGGACTAAGTTAAAAACACGAGAACGGCTTATTGTCTTTGCTTGCATTTGCAGTTTTCACAGCACGCATTCAATTTTGAAACCCAAACGTTTAATGTATTTCCACGGAGAACATTGAGGCAGAAGCTGCAGGTTGTGAGGATCTTGAAACAGGTCATCAAGCGGCACTAAAGCCTCTGACGACACGAACTGCCCGTGCTTGGCTGTCTCACCGCGGAGAACAAGAGCCACACGAGAGTGCAGACCGATCAGGACGTCAATCATTGCTACGCCCAAGTGCTGCAGTAAGTTCTGCTCGCATCGATTCCTGGAGCCATGCAGGATTAGGTGGAATCCATAATGCAGCTTTTCCTGAAGATTCGTTTGTCCCTTTTGACACGTGAACGCACTTGGGTGGGCTGGGAGGTCGACCCTGGGCTGGGGGTCCCCAGGTCGATGACATTGATTGGGGTGTCTGCGTCGGAGCCTCCCAGGAGGCGCGCTGTGGAAATTATAAACGTGTCCCACCTGCTCGCGACGGCTTCCATTGTGCGCTGTGTATCTCCCGTGTAGGTCTGCTTCCTCGTCTGACTGGAGCGGAGAAGGTTTTTTTAATAACTCCCATCCAATCTGGCTGAAGAGACGGTTTGCGTCTTTCCCTTAGAATCGAATGCGTTGGCATGGGTAATTTATCAGTCTGCAGTGTTACATGTGTGAATGAAGAGTTTCGATTTCGGTGACATCATGATGGATACATGAAGTCTTTCATGCAAAATAGACGAAGCAATGGAGGAATACTTTCGTGGATCGCTTTGAGCGTTGCGCCAGAAACTATTAACGAAAACGGCACTTGAAATATTAATAAGGAAAAAAATTATGGTGATATTTATGTAACATTATCGGGCAATGCTGCAACGCACCTGGCGAATTTAGCGCATGACTCATACATTTTATTCTCATGGTAACATTGTTCTAGTTTTGCGAAAGCATCTTTCGTTATCATTTGAAATCAAGTTTAATTCGGACAGAACTGTGATAACTTAGTCACAGAGTCTGTGAAGCGATTTACACACGTGTGGGAAGAAATCGTTGAAACCATTTATTTCGTATGGAAATGAAGTTATTTCTCCGCTGTCTCGGTCGATCTTTTGCACTGCATCGCTGCGTTTGTTGCGATAACAAATAAATGTTTTCCGCTTCGCCATCCCAAAAAATTGCTTCCGCCATGAAGAGTGGCAGGCAGGCATCAATCCCGTCGGCGCAAAGGAACATGGAATGGAGGATGCAATCCCCGGGTGGAGACTGCTACCGCTGCTGACGGACGTTCGAGAGAGCAACAGGTCGAGGGGTTGTTGCTGGCCCTGATTACTCACTCTCCCCGTTCCGTTCTTCTATCGATTGCCTGGCATGGTAATCAATTCATCTGCAGTCCAGTCTTATCGTGCCAAATAATGTATGAATCGGCGTCGGTTCTTGGCCGATAAGAGCCACACCCTTGCTGGGTAGGCTGCAACGTTGGAAGCGCCATGACTCAAACGAGATATATTGTCGCGCCATTCGTCAATATGGTAATGATCGCTGATGCATCCTCACCGAGGCCATTCATGCAAGGTTTGCTGAACACGGGTTTTTAATTTATTGAGGAAGCCTGGCTGTTTCTGATGCTAATGAACCCTGGAGGCCCGTGGCCCGCGCCGTGAGTCAATGTTTCGATTGACAGCTTCCCTGTTGAGACGCGCGTGTTGATTTATCAGAAGGCGAGACCAAAAAATTCATGACCTGTGCATTTAGTCCGGGCTGGGGGCTGCCGATTGCAGTTTTCTGATGATAATTCCAGCTCCGTTCTGGAGAGGCCGACCCAGCCCAGGCGGAGACCCGCACGGAGAGGCAGGCCGCCTCTGAGGCAGCTCCTGGCCTTCCTTGATTTCCAGTGGAATCAACCGGTGCGCTCGCATTAATGCGCGCTTGCCCTCGCTGCTCCCCAATATCCCAGCAAGTCTTTCCCCCTTCCCTCGAGATAACAAATGAATCAGAATTCGACTGCGGTTTTTGTCCTCCTCTTGAATTGAAAGCTCTGGCGGGATGCGTATTGAATCCGTCTTGAGTGCGCCGTAATGCAAGTTTTTAATTGAAGGGCCCACTGGAGGAGGGAAATTAGGGAAGCTTTGGGTTTGAATGATAGACATTTTGAACTCGAGGCATTTTAATTAAATCCAGTATGGTAAATATGGCAAGTTTCGTGTGCGAGTGCATGTAATCAGGCATTTTATGTCTTTCGTGCCAGTAGGTCGCACTCTCATCTGCGCTGTTCACGAGTGTGAACGTTCTACGTGCCTAGAAGTTTTGCGTGCCTCCATCGAACTGCTTCGTTAAGCCACTCTCATTCTCTGGAACCACTTGCAGCATCTGTGGCATAGCGAGTACAGAGGACTAGACTAACACTGCTACTGCTCTGCACGCTGGAGACGGGTTGATGTCATGCTTGTGCACGCTGTAGTGCACGCGCTCCAGGGCCTGTCTGGTGGAGGGGGAGCTGCCAAAACAATCTCGCCACGTGCTGTTCGTGACGATAGACCAACCCAGTCAGCCGGGCTCCGTGTACTTATAACCTGTTCTCGACGTCTCTCTGATGGGATGCACCTCTGTGATGGTGTAACCGTATTTCACGTATGTCGTTCCCACAGCATGCCGATTCCGACAGCAGGGAGCACTATTATACGTACCCCTCGACAGGCACTGTTGACCGCTAAGTGAACTTCATATGGCTCCTCGTTACTGCCTCCCTCTTTAGCGATGTGTCTTGTCGTGGTCGACCATTCTCCTTTATTGTTTCTTGTGGTGATGCGTCGGTCCTAGTTAGCGAGCGTTAACAAGTGGATTATGATGCACTTACTCGCCTGGTGCTGCGTGCAGATGACGCATATTGGATTGTACAGTGCTGCTCTGGTTACGTGAAGCTTGTAGACCAAGGTCTGCCACTCTGTTCTGTCTTCTGGCTGGATGTCTTACAGCTGTGCTGTTCCCTACGTGTCGTCGCCTACGCAGACAGCACACACTCGTTCTACTGCGGATGAAACCAAGTCCATGCAGGAGGGATAGAAGTACTTCTTGCTTATTTTATGGCTGATTGATTCTTTAAAACCTTAACTCACCTGAAAACACATGTAGAGGACGTTGATATGCCGGCCGTTTTTCACAATTTCCTACAGTCTCTCCATCAGTTCAAACTATGTGCTTGGGTGAGGGGCTGAGAAGGCTTCGTGGAGGCTGGAAAGCGAGGAGGGGCGGAAGGAGGAAATGAAGGGGTGTCTTTCGTGTTCAGCAGCCATTAACTCGTGGCGAGCCAATTACGCTGGGTTTACCTGACGCCGCCAAGGTGTGGCAAGTTTGGATCACCTCTGGGACTTCCCTCCCTGGAGACTGAACAGGAGGGCCTTCTCTCGCCACAAGTGTGTACTCTGCCCCTTCCCAGCCCACAACCCTTGGTACATCACCCCCACCCCCACGACCCCGTCTCCTTCCCCTCCCGCCTACTCCACCCCTTCTCACTCTGCTCTATCAGTCTCCCTTTCATCTCCTGCCTCCTCGCTTTCTGTTTGCCATCCCCCCTTGCCCTCTTGGCTCGTTCCATCCTCAGATTGTGGCAGCCTGATTAGTGGCTCCTGTTGATGGAGAGTGCTGCAATTGCCAAACGATGCGCTAAACATGCCTGCCTTGAAGGAGAGATACATGCTCGGCTACGGTGGAGGTGGTCGAAGAATGCGTGTTGGAGGATGATAATATGTTGTGTAAATGTTGGTGGTTTTACTCCCCTACCCGCACACATAAACGCACGCACAAACACTCACACACACGCAAGCACGCACGCATATATTACATCTCTTACTCATCAACCACGTTTCCCTGTACGAGTACCTTCTCGGCTCACATATCAGAGCGTTCATAGTTTTTTTCGTAGTTCTTTCCCTTGTATGCTTCCTGACGTGGGGAGTGTGGCCGGATGGAGTTCCCTCCGTGGCTGAGCGTGTTTGAGTTTGCCTCGAAAGGCGAAAATTAAACAGGCGTGACTGAACTGAGGCGTAATAGCTCGAGCATGTTTCAATTTTCCGCCTGGGAACAAGACTGTGATGCAGGAATTTCGGTGGGGGGCACTTCACTCCGGCTTTGACCATTTGGCGTGCTGCCTCGCTCAAGCCGAGTAGAACATCAAAAGTTTGAATTTACGACTCAAGTGATTCCATCTGCAGAGCGGGACGGCTTTTCACTTCTCAAGGTCGCTGGAGGGGCTGGCGTCCCTTTCCTGTTCCACACCTCGCTTTGTGCTGGGGCCGCGATGGCGGTAAAGCGTTTTCAATAGTTGCTTCCACTCGGGTGCGCAAGTGCGACTGTTACTCCTCTTTGTTGCGGGTGTCGTGGGCATCTGGGAGCCATTTTGAGACCCGCCGACTTGGAACTGCTGTTCCCCTAGCGAAGACCCTGGGGCGGCGCTCACGTCTGAGAGGCGTTGTGGAAACGTAGAGGCGTCTTAGGTGGCAGGCTGCATTTCAGGTGCGGTTGAAATGGCGATCTATTCACTCCAGGGTTGCTGCTTTCATCGATGTAAAGAGCTTGGAAAAGAACAAGTCTTAAGCATTGCATATTTATTCCTGCTCTACCCCTCTCTCTCTCTCTCTCTCTCTCTCTCTCTCTCTCTCTCTCGCACGCACGCACGCACGCACGCACACACACACACACACACACACACACACACACACACACACACACACACACACACACACACACACACACACACGCACACACACAGGCTTATGCACGCGTGCGAATGTGTGAGAGGGAGGGTGGGGGAGGGGATAGATTGTTATGGATAGAGTTTGGCAGATCACCGGGGCACCGCACTCTGTTGCATTTTCACCGTGCGTGAAGCGAGCCTGTGCACCAGGGGAAAACCATGAAGTGTCTGGCTTCTTTCCTGTTTCCACATCAGGCTGAAACGTCGGACGTGGGATGTTGGATGTCCCTTCGTAACAGTTGATGTAAATGATTGTTTTGTGGAATTCAGTACATTTTCTTTCAGTGCAGTTGTCCTGTCTTCTCCATTCGAGCGCACCTATATATTACATCTGATAGCATCGAGTTGGAGGCAAGAATCTATACCGTCTTATCGGCTATATCTATGAAAAGCTTGTACGGCATTGTAGCCCTTTAGTCTCAATGCGGGAGAAATGTAAATTATCCTTAACTTCCTCAGTAATGATTTTCTATTCCATTATGCTCATACCGATTGTTGTAGCCCTTTCTTGATTTGATCCATCATAAACCTTTATTGCTTCCGTGACCGACGTCAGCCTTTTTATGTGTCTGGGACGTTTCCCCCCAACCGAGTTCACGCATGAATTAGCGCAGTTCAGGTGAGACGAGTCGATTGTTCATGCGAAGAGTTGATGTCTGAGATGCGTGCCAGGCCGAGGTCTTATCGCCGTGTGCATCATCCTTGCGCCTTCGCTGTCAATGTAAACGCCCCCCGCTGTTAGGTGTGTGTGAATTCTGCCGTGACGCCGCCTTCGCCAATCGACACAGTTGGTGGTCTGACCGCGTTTTCACGTGCAGCAAACCGAGACTGCTGCAGCACTAAGAGGCGATCGGTATCCCGCTGATGGTGTCATGCCTCTTGATCGATCGAACGGTCGATTTTGTTTGCGCTCAGTGTTCGAGTTTGTATTGTGAGATCTTTGACTTGGTGATACCACACGGTAAATAGAATTGATGAATATATGTAAGGACCAGTGAATCGAGCCTGGATCCTATTGAAATCTTCCACGTTGTAGAAGCTTTGAATTGTATCGATTGCTACACTTGCATTTGGCGATTTTTGTTCGGCGCAATAAGGCCGAATTACCTTAAGTGCCACGTCGTCAACGTCATACATCGAGCGGGACGTGCTTTGCATACTCGGCTGTATCACAGGGCCTGGCCATCTTTTGTCCAGCAGCGTTGGGCAGCTCAGCTGCATGTCGACCTGACGATGACCCAGCCCTACTGTCGCTGCCTCAGCCTCCTCTGTCTCCACGCGGTCTTCACCGCGCGTCGGTGTCGGCCGATGTCTGATCCGGGCAGGTCCTCGTCGCCAGGGTGTCCCGGGCTGTTGCCTATTTGTCACAAAGCGCGGCCGTCCCGTGATAAGCATGTGGCTGCCGTGATCTCACGGGATCCTCAAGCCTGAGAGCAGACGGATCATGATTTCGGCGGACCCATTTACTCTCCGGGCTCCGCGATTATATCAGCCCGATTATGACAGAGCCAGCTTCGTTAATGGAACAGTAATGTGCCGACTGCGTAAACGCTAGCAATAAATAAAACTTTGTTCTACATCTCTTTGAAGGAAGACGTAATTGATTGTTGACGGCTCTCCCGACGTGCAACGCGCTGGCCCTTCCCGCCATCGATTTCAGGGGAGACCACTTAGCCTCATGAGGGCCCATTAGGCTCTCATGGAACTCGGACATGACGCAGCGCGTCGAATCGCACATAGAGTCGGCCTTAAGACCTTGCCACTAATGCATTAATGTGGAAGGCTTTGCTTCCTGAGCGGTCATCCCAATTCGAGTTTCATTGTGGCAGTTTGACCTCCACAACAGAAGTGACGTTGATGCATTGATTCGTTACGTCTTCTTGAACGCCTGCAAGCCTTTGCCAACATTGATAGTATCCGTAGGTTTACCACTACTCGGTCGTGGCGTCAGAGTATCCATCGTCAAACACGTTCTAGAGAGAGCAATAATTAGCAGCGTTATTCAACATCGAAACAGGTCTGTGCATGCTGATAGCTTTCTATTGATGCAACTTTGCGTTGCAAAACCCGAGACATGCATATGCGTATATGACTTTTTCCCCATTTCCTGTTTTAGTGAAGGCAGTGTGAGTGTGCGAGGAGTCGAAGAGTCTTTGTCAGGTGTAAACGATCGCAGATGATTCAATTTTGCATTATAAATGATTCTCATTACGTGAAAATCTCGACCCACTCAAGCATGCTGATAGCGCATCAAACTTTGACAGCACTGGGAATTAGGTCTCTTTGAGGAAATGTCACTTTATGATTCACACTCTCCCCCTCCCCCTCGTGCCCTACCCACATCACTCCCCTTCACCCCACAATCGCCCTTCCTCCTCCTTCCTTCCTTCCTCTCCCCCTATCTCTTTTTCTCTCGCTCTCCCTCCCTCCCTCCCTCCCTCCCTCCCTCCCTCCCTCCCTCCCTCCCTCCCTCCCTCCCTCCCTCCCTCCCTCCCTCCTTATCTCTCTTGTATGATACAGTGCGAATTCTTTGCGCAACTCTGCTGTTGTTATGGCCTAGGGTAATTAGCCTGTCCCAGGGTTCCCATGTGTGGAGTCCTCCCTCTGGAGGGAAGGTGTGATGCCTGGGGAACGGAACGCTTTGGCGAGCTGGTTGGCCCAGGGTGTTGGCCAGTAGACATCACTGACCCGCTGCGTTCCCAGGTGCGCTGTGTAAGCCGTCTGTGCCCACAGCCTGTACAGAAGTGGTCAGTGAGGATACAGCGACCAGACGTGACCTCCTCCCCCATCCCCCATCCACCCCACCCCCACCCCCCCAACTTCATCCTGCTTTGCGCTATTAGTCCCTCTCCCCTTGCATAGTCTGACGTAGTCTGCATAGCTGGTGGACCTCAAGGGTATTGAGTCCCATTGTAGAAACATAAGACCGCCATGCTGACGTAGCAGTTTTTGTATCGGCTGCGTCTCATTCTTATTCTCTCGTTCTTATCCTGTGATATCCTTTCCTGCGAGATGTTTAAACTTCTGTATTTTGTGTTTTTTGTTTTTGTTTCTTGGACTATCCCCTCGATATGTTTTATAGCTTGTTTTCGTGTATTGTGTCTCCTTGTCCGCCATCGTCTGTTGCATTAATCTGTTTGCCTGTCTGTCTGTCTGTCTGCCTGTCTGTATGTCTGTCTGTCTCTGACTGTCTCTCTCTCTCTCTCTCTGTCTGTCTGTCTGTCTGTCTGTCTGTCTGTCTGTCTGTCTGTCTGTCTGTCTCTCTCTCTCTCTCTCTCTCTCTCTCTCTCTCTCTCTCTCTCTCTCTCTCTCTCTCTCCCTCCCTCCCTCCCTCCCTCCCTCCCTCCCTCCCTCCCTCCCTCCCTCCCTCTTCCTCCCTCCCTCTCTCTCTCTCTCCCTCCCTCTCTCCCTCCCTCCCTCCTCCTCTCCCTCCCCCTCCTAACCCCCCCTCCCCCAAGCCAAAAGGTCCGACCCTTGCGAGAAGAGGACGGGATTCCAGGCCTTGCCAACGCGGACGAGAGTTTATTTGCTCTGTGGAACGGGTCAGTTGCCAAACACGGCCGCTGTCCACTCCACCGGCGACAGGGAGAGGAACACAGCGTGATCGAGTTTAACAGGCCTCAAGTGTCGTGTGTCTCGCTGTGGGACCGTTGTTCTCATCCAACACGCACGTGCCCACACGGTTACCGGAGCCCCGTGGTGTGGCGAATGCCAACGTCACATTATCAACTGCGAGAGGGCGACCCCCCTGGAAGCCTGGCTATGTTTGCAGCTTTCCCCTGCCTGGGTTGACACTCACTGGGCCAAACTATGCGGGCTCTGATGCACATTGGTGCGAGTAATCTATCGCCAGACCGACGCTTTTGGAAAGGTCTCTGACGTACTTATGACACAGTCGAGCAACAGAACCGTTCTTTATTGTCACAGCCCGCGAGATTGTTTTACCTCGGGTGAATGGTTGGGCTGTCTCGTGGGTCGTCTTGCATAGGATATAACTGGGATTTATGGCATGTTGTTTCAATAATAAAGTTAAAAAATTGTGGTCCGTAGCACGACTGCCTTAGTGACTTTTAAATGTTTGGTGGTCGTGATAACCCTGCGTAATCCGACTATATTTCGCGCCATGATAATAGTGATGCCATGATAATAGTGATGCGTAACGATGAACGTTGGCAATATTGAGCCGTTATCATGATGACAGAAACTTGAAGAAAGAGTAACACAGACAAAGTATCATTCGTCTCGTCATCATTGATTAGTTACTTTTACATGAGTTGGCTTGAAAATGCAGCATATGTAGGGGAGTCCATGGTAGACACTATTGCATGAATAGGCTCAGATGAACTCTAAACGCCACCAAACCTTTTGATATCGTTGTAGAACAAAATGACCACTAGACGTCGCAAGGAATGAATTGAATTTAGATTGCTCCGTGCTTCGCAGTCAAGCATGCAGTGAGCAGCCTGTGCTGAATGATGGAGTCGCCTAGGATACAGCTGCCAGCTCCGCCTGTCAGCTGGAAGTCTGTCTTTCCGCACTGCGGCGTTGAAGAAACAGGCGTTCCTGGCTGCTGACCGCAGAAGCCGTACCAACGTCGCCATCCGTGCCCTACGGCGCCTCACGCGGCTGGACTCGGTCGTGGGAAGTTGACCCTTGGTCAAGCCGTTGCTCCAGGACTGGTCAGTCCACTCCATCAGACCGCCGTGGGGCTTCACCGGATCGCGTCCTCTTAGCCCCGGCCACTGACCTGGCCTCCAGCCTCGCGAGCATCCTCCAGCGCATTCTGGGTGTCTCTCTTTCTACACTGGAACTGTTCAAGGATAATGCAAGGAAATGGTTCTCCACTTCGGAAGGCCGAAAGTCAAGCCACTTGGTGATTGGATGATAAAAATAAGGACGATGTTTAAGCGCGTAGTATTGCTTCACGTAATAAATGAAATAACTTCCGTGTCTAGCCAATATGTTTTATCCAGGTTTGCATTTTTAAAATTAAATGTAGAAAATTCAAGTTGAATAAGTAAATTAATCTATCCTGTTTGGTGGCTGAGGACGCAAAACGACAAGCTTGCTGTTTTTGAAAGGGTATTCACATTTCTTTTGACTGTAACTAGGTTAACACATTTTTTAAATGGCACGATTTATTATTAGCTCATCGGAGTTACACCCATGTTGATTAAAATTTTTGAACTCAACACAGAAGTCGCTACAGTGTAGTGCCGGTTATATGGAAAGCAATTGTCATCGCGTCTTAGGAATATTCTCTGGCTTCCAATGGGTTTTGGAGAATGCTGACCATTTGAGTATATCAGGATTTCTTGACATGCCCCGTTAGTTTGTTTTTAGATAGATGCACTGTGCTCATTTGTTGAAAAGGGTTGAGCGTGGCTTTTTTCCGTTTACTCAGGCATCGAGAGGAGGGCAAAACGTGGCTGTCGGTTTTCCTGTTTTGAGTAGGAGTGGTCTCCCCGCCCTGAGTGGACCCGGAGGCCCCTGGGGTGCTGGAAGACCTCGGGGTGCCTCAATTACCCTGGCACGGCGGCCCACCACCCTGGGGCGCTCCCTTCCCAAGGGACCACATCCTCCTTTCTGATGGAGTTGTCCACCCTGAGTGGCGCTCTTTGCCGCCCGAATTAGGCCTTTGTGTCTGCTTGGCTCCTTCTCTTCTTTGCTTCCAGTGCATCAGGGATTCTGGGGCCGTAAATGTGTTTTGAAGTTGACCGGCAAGCCATTGTACTAAGTGGACGTCTATATGGTCACGTGGCTTCCCTAAACGCCCAAGTGCCGGGCTCCATGGAGCACTACTGGGAGGAGTGGGGGAGGTCTGGGGGACGACACGGATCAAGTGTCTTAATGGTAATCCATTGCTGACTCCTGATGCTCGGGTGGCTTTCAACTCCACTGATCCTTGCTAAAACCTTGGAAGTCCCGCTACTTTCCCAGCTGCTGTCATTGCTGACTGCCTCCAGATATTGTTGCCATTTTCGCGTGGTGTCTTTGTGAACTTTTCGTGCCTGAACACAACTGTTGGCCTTTGGAAGCATGGTCTCATGCGCATTTAACTACATCAGAATTAATTATTAATCTTCACGTTATTTAACTATTCGTCTTTAAAGCTGAGCGCATGCGAAAGGGGCCTTGTTTATTATTTTTGTCGATAGACTTTGCAGTGTTGTCATTCCATTAGTATGTGCCTAATAAAATATTTTTCTTTACATTTTTAACGTATGCTGCATATAGCTTCTCTTTGTATGTGATAAGAAAAATTGCATGGAAAAAGATTATTGACCGACGCGCTCAGCAATTATGATATTGACATGGAGCGTCAGACATGTATATTGAATACACGTGATACTTACTGCAGGAAACGCCTACACATGATTGGAAGTTTAAGTCCCATTTTATGTGCACAGTCCTAAGGGACTCTTATTGATTTGTGGATGAGGGACGGAAGCTTTCTTCCTCTTCTTTTCTTGCTCTCGCCTGTACTACGTCTTAGCTCTATTCTTATTGAGTTACTACTATGGAGCTGCTTGCGTCTGGGACTATTTCTGGACACGGGCTGAATCAGCGAGAGCGCCTTGGCGCGGAAACGACATGGCCAGTGCTTGAGTGACAACTGGTAATTCAGCCTGTCTGGAAAAGATTAGCCCCTCCGGAATCGAAGCCGCCCGAGTGGAAAAATGAAGGGACGCCTGCAGTTGGCAAATTACTCTCCCTCCCTGCGTGGGCAGCGGGTCCTTGCTGGACGCGTCCGCTCTGGACGCTCCATACCGACAAGTTGTTGTCCTCCACTCACCCTGCCCTCCCTCAAGGCCCTGTGTGTGGCCCTTGGCCGACTGGCCCTGACCGATGAGTTTCATAGAAATGTAAGTGAGGCCGGGGTTTTTTTCGGACCCGTTTTGGTCATTGCAATTATAAACTGAAGTTGTGAGTTTTTATGGTGAAGATCAGTGAAATACATCTTTTTATTGCCACCGATTTTGACTAATATGAATAAGTACAAACGAAGACAGTGTATGCGTTCTGTGTTTCTCAATAATTGTCAAACTCTGGCGGTTCTTTTTGAAGAGGAGGTTGAGATTGGCGGCTGGGGTGCTATTGAAAGTGAAAACCTTTCGTGTCAAAATGTGCAGTTGATGTGCGTGTCAAGACCTCAGATCCCATCTATGTAACCTCATCCCCATATTACTGAAGGCTTCAGAGTCGTCGCCTTGTGTCCTGTTTTCACTTTGAGTGAGATCATATGTATAGTCCTTACCTGACTGAACGCGATTTACCTCGCGGTGTTTTGGCTTATGTCAATCCAATGAAGTTGGTTGTCGCATTGATCATAGGGGAAATATCCAATATTTCGGACGCCTCGTATCAGGCCGAGCAGTCCGCTTGTGGATTGATCGCGGCTGGGGAAGATTTCCTGCAGTGGCCTCAGTGCTAATCTGACCAAGTTAGGCGTGTCATTGATCCGTCTGTGAGCGCGCCCGCATTGTGTCACCCGAGGGAGGGCGAGACAGACCGTGCTGGTCTTGTTTTGCATATCGATCTCTCTCCCTTCCGTCAGGTGCGCGGATTTCATCTTCCTCTTTTCACCTGCCCTAATTGGTCGGCTCCCTTTGAAGCTGGTCGCCGTGGGGCGTCGACGGACTCGGATCTTTGTCCGCGAGAAGGTGTTTTTCTCCACGGCATCTTTCTATCTCCTCCCACAGTTCTGTCGCTTTCTTTGTGCTCTGTGCCGATACGGAGGGATGTGAAATCCCGCGCAATGGTTCCCTTTGTCTCTGGTGCACAGCCCCGATATTTCTCTCTTCGTCGCTGCTGAAACTGCTAAAACACAAAAAAGGGATGATGGGTTTTCTAGAGGTTGCTGAGTACGAGTGGAGGAAACCTTCGAGTCGTCAAATAGAAATATTAAAGACGATAATGCATTTTCATTGTCTGGTCGAAGCGGGAACAAAGGGGGGATAGCTTGTAGAATGTTGAGGGATTGTGGCCGCTCCATTTGGCTTTGTTGGCGCGGTGGCCTCGTATCGCCTGTCACGTCTGCCGGTCGAGAGAGAACAGCGCAGGAGAGCCCACTCTCGCCGCCTCTCCACGCCCTCGGGCTGAACTTCAAGTCTTAAAAGACTCTAATGGAAAGCTGCCACTCAACTCGTTCTCAGAAATTCATTGTCTGCTCGCGTTTGTTTTAGCGTTGTCAAATTTTCTGTCAAATCGAAATGGCCCGAGACGGTATCAACGACAGATTGTGTCTGTAACGGGGCGGGTCCTTTTCTTTTCAAATCTCGTCTTTTCCTTCGATTATTGAAAGGCTTTTCCGCTCGTGGATTCTCAATGCATGTTTCCTTTCAAGTGAGTTGTAATGGATGTTTGGTGCAACATTATGTATAGGGTTTTCTTTCGTTTCTTTGATACCGGATGATAGTAGTGCAGTGGTGATTCCATCATTTTGAATTCTTCAGTTAATTAATCTCTTTTGACAAATAGTATGTTACACATTCATTTTTTCTTAAAAATCGTAACGGCCATTTATTTGATTCGCATACACGTGACTCTAATTGCACGACAGACGGGAAACGGGTTGGTTAGAGGTGAGTGTGAGTACTCCACAAAAGTGCTGCAAATAAAAAATAATTCCAAACACAAACTTGTATTCTCGCAAAAGGTTCGTCTTCTTCCGTCGGACTTATGTTTCCTTGAAAAAACTACCCAGCTTGGGCACGCTTGTTCAGCTGACTCTACTTGGCTCCCTGCTCATCCCAACCTGGATGACAGGGCTAGCAAACTTTGCTTTGCAACAATTTCTCGCTTGTTTCCATTTATCCAACCTAGTCGCACCGCTTACCCCAGCGCTACGCTGCATTCTCATAGCCGACACCGCCGACTGGGAGAATGTCATGAAGGACCACTCCGACTCGGACCGCTTGTTGCCCTCGCGGCGGGACGGCTTTTCCAGAGGTGTGTCCCCACACGCCTCTCCCATTGGACACGACAGACAGAAAGCGTGCCCATGCATGGCGTCCTTAGGTGACACCGCTACTCATGGCCCGAATGGCCTGTCACTGCCCCGCCTTTCTGCCCGCCTGCATTTCTGCCCGTCCGTCTGTCCCTCTCTACCTGCCTGCCGTCTGCCCGTTACTCCCTTCCTTCCTGTCGGACAGCCATCTGCTTGCTAATCAGGTTGCCTGCCCTCAGTTTGCTAACTTGACTGTTTCGAGGTCTGCTTTTACCGCTGCTGCTTTCCGCCTTCCCAACCGGTGACCCCGGGCCGACCCCAAGAGCGTGAAAGGCCTTTGGAAAGCTTTGTTGTGTTCCTAGCGTGACGCCCTCACACAGAGCGCCTTGTAACTTGTTTTCCCACATAGGCTTTATTGTATTGGATCCCCACCCTACACAAGTGCGCTCTCTCTGATCGCTGGAACGAGATGAGAGTAACAGCAAAGAGCTTGTTGTGGTCCAGCCGCTACAGAGTCCTTCTGAAAAAGGCGAGGACCAGTTCTGAAAGAACGGATTTCGCATCGATGCGGCCGGCGGGATTCTCCCAATTGTAGTCTTTGATTGATATAATTCAAACGACAGATGAAAGGCGTGCTCTCTGAAAAGCTTATGAGAGGACTGCGATAAACCGCGAAAAAAGGAAACAAACCGTATCCGGCTTATAAAAAGACGCCTACGTCGACATTCCACTCTCTCTCTCTCTCTCTCTCTCTCTCTCTCTCTCTCTCTCTCTCTCTCTCTCTCTCTCTCTCTCTCTCTCTCTCTCTCTCTCTCTCTCGTTTTTTGCGATCCAGCACACGCGTCCCTCTTGGAGGCGGGCCATCACCAGTATGAGGTTGGAGCAACTCAAACAAACGGAACAAGACGCTCTTTATCCGGCAGAGTTCACGCCCTCACCTCAAGACAAGGGAAAGACGATCGCATGGGCTCCTTGCCAGAACAGCAAGCTCTGTCCATGTTCAGTACGGATGGTACGACGTCGGGGAACAGCGCTCTTAGCAGTTCCAGCCCCAATCTCGAATGGATTGTTGGGAGTCCCTAATAGGGTTATCATCCCAAAGCTTCCTCAATTTCCAACGCCTGCCAGGCGCCTTCCAACTTTTGGGGAGACTCAGCATCCTCCCTAGTCCCTCGGAAGGCATCCCTCCAGTGGTCTTCCGTGCATCGAGTTCTGTCGACCTGAAACAGCTTCGCAGAGCTCGGGTTTCGCGATTGCAACAAAAGAAAATTAGGAGTGGCTGGGGAGATATAATTCAGTTGTGTCCCGGCACGGACCCGGCAGCGTGGCGGATCGGGTTCGCCTTGGACCTGACTGGGAGTAAGCTGCCCGTATGTCCGAGGTCTTCCTCCCTGCTTTGATTTAAGGCAACCTTCCGTGCCCTTTATGGTGGCACTGGAGATTGCGAGCAGACGATATGAATATAAATGGGGGAAGTGGATGTTTCCAATTTACTTGGGCCTCGGCGATGGTGCCTGGCATGCGGTTGACAAAGGGGAAGTAGACAGAAGTAGTTGTAGTTGAAGTTTTTCTTGATGTATTTGTCGTGTCATAGCGTAATCTACGAGCAAAATGTTTACGTTTGCTTGCACTCAACAATGCATCACCCGTCTTCCGGGGGAGCGCCCTGCAGACATTCAGCGCTTAAGATGAAGCCGTTATCTTCGACGTGGAAAGGCACTTATCAAGAAAACTTCGCGAAAGAGGGTTTTTAATGTGACCTTTCGGAACAATTTCTTTGCTGTGTATCAACGCCTCTTTTTATCTCCTAAGGGATGCGGTTGCTCTCTCTCTCTCTCTCTCTCTCTCTCTCTCTCTCTCTCTCTCTCTCTCTCTCTCTCTCTCTCTCTCTCTCTCTCTCTCTCTCTCTCTCTCTCTCTCTCTCTCTCTCTCTGCTCCCCCACCTCCCGTATTTTCTCCCCCTTCTCTTTGTGCGACCTCTCTCTGCCTCCCCCCCCGCCCACCCCCTTCTGCCCCCTTATTTCTGCCCCCTCTTTCTGCCGCCCCCACTATCTGCGGCCCCCACCTCTCTCTCTCTCTCTCTCTCTCTCTCTCTCTCTCTCTCTCTCTCTCTCTCTCTCTCTCTCTCTCTCTCTCTCTCTCTCTCTCTCTCTCTCTCTCTCTCTCTCTTTCTCTCTCTCTCTCTCTCAGGCACTTGATATTCGCTTGTTTATGAATGAAACCCGCGGCGGCATAGCAGTTCTGGAACAAGATGCTGATCTTTCCTACCCGACGCCGCGTGAGTGTTTGGGGTAGGCACGGATGGCCTGGCGGGCGCAGTGCCGTGAGGTGGGAGGCCACTAGGAGGCTGGGTTCCCCGTGTCTTGCTGTCTTGCTTTCTTCTCCTGGATCTCTTGTGTCCAGAAAAGCAGGACCGCCTTGGCAGTGCCGTCCTAACGAGGCCCCCGGCAGACACCGGACACGCCAGCCATATCTTGACGAGCTCCGGGTTTCTCTGTCGACTTTGGCCTCTCATTGCCCTTGGGTCATCGCCCTTCCACCGTCTCCTTATTTGCATTCGCTTCCTTTCCTTACCTCTCGCCCTCCACCTCCGCCCCTCTCCTTTCTTCTGCTTGCCCGACACCCCGCCCCCTCACTGTCTTCTTGATTGCTATTCCCTCTCATCAGCAGATTTCTCTATAGTCTGATGTGTACACTGTAGAGCACCCTACCTACGCAGCCAAAGCCTGTTAAGAAGGAAAGTAGAAGTTCTCACAGACTGATTAAACAAGTGAGATCGCAGGTCAGTAAATCTGTAAGCAGTCATTTGAAGTGTTATATGTGTGACAATGATGGTACATGTTTCGTGGGTTAAATTTGCGGTGCTCAGGCATGGGGCATATTTGGAAAAGTTCTGCCGCTACGATTGTTGAAAACGGTAACTAGATGCGAAATGACATTTTCACTTTTTCACCAACTGTAACGTGCGAATAGTGATTGGACGGGAACAGAAATCCAGACTCTCGGGTCAAAATGTTCTGGTGCTCTCGTTCAGATTTAAAATGTACTGGTGCTCTCGTTCAGGCCAAAATGTTCTGGTGCTCTCGTTCAGGCCAAAATGTACTGGTGCTCTCGTTCAGGTTTAATATGTACTGGTGCTCTCGTTCAGGCCAAAATGTACTGGTGCTCTCGTTCAGGCCAAAATGTATTGGTGCTCTCGTTCAGGTTTAATATGTACTGGTGCTCTCGTTCAGGCCAAACTGTACTGGTGCTCTCGTTCAGGCCAAAATGTTCTGGTGCTCTCGTTCAGGTTTAAAATGTACTGGTGCTCTCGTTCAGGCCAAACTGTACTGTTGCTCTCGTTCAGGCCAAACTGTACTGGTGCTCTCGTTCAGGCCAAAATGTACTGGTGCTCTCGTTCAGGCCAAAATGTACTGGTGCTCTCGTTCAGGCCAAAATGTACTGGTGCTCTCGTTCAGGCCAAAATGTACTGGTGCTCTCGTTCAGGCCAAAATGTACTGGTGCTCTCGTTCAGGCCAAACTGTACTGGTGCTCTCGTTCAGGCCAAAATGTACTGGTGCTCTCGTTCAGGCCAAAATGTCCTGGTGCTCTCGTTCAGGCCAAAATGTACTGGTGCTCTCGTTCAGGCCAAAATGTTCTGTTGCTCTCGTTCAGGTCAAAATGTACTGTTGCTCTCGTTCAGGCCAAAATGTACTGTTGCTCTCGTTCAGGCCAAACTGTACTGGTGCTCTCGTTCAGGTTTAATATGTACTGTTGCTCTCGTTCAGGCCAAAATGTCCTGGTGCTCTCGTTCAGGCCAAAATGTACTGGTGCTCTCGTTCAGGCCAAAATGTACTGGTGCTCTCGTTCAAGCCAAATGTCCTGGTGTTCTCGTTCAGGTCAAAATGTACTGTTGCTCTCGTTCAGGCCAAAATGTACTGGTGCTCTCGTTCAGGCCAAACTGTACTGGTGCTCTCGTTCAGGCCAAAATGTACTGGTGCTCTCGTTCAGGCCTAAATGTAGTGGTGCTCTCGTTCAGGCCAAAATGTACTGGTGCTCTCGTTCAGGCCAAAATGTACTGGTGCTCTCGTTCAGGCCTAAATGTACTGGTGCTCTCGTTCAGGCCTAAATGTACTGGTGCTCTCGTTCAAGCCAAAATGTCCTGGTGCTCTCGTTCAGGCCAAAATGTTCTGTTGCTCTCGTTCAAGTCAAAATGTACTGTTGCTCTCGTTCAGGCCAAACTGTACTGGTGCTCTCGTTCAGGTCAAAATGTACTGTTGCTCTCGTTCAGGCCAAAATGTACTGGTGCTCTCGTTCAGGCCAAACTGTACTGGTGCTCTCGTTCAGGCCAAAATGTACTGGTGCTCTCGTTCAGGCCTAAATGTACTGGTGCTCTCGTTCAGGCCTAAATGTACTGGTGCTCTCGTTCAAGCCAAAATGTCCTGTTGCTCTCGTTCAGGCCAAAATGTTCTGTTGCTCTCGTTCAGGCCAAACTGTACTGGTGCTCTCGTTCAGGCCAAAATGTACTGGTGCTCTCGTTTCGGCTCGTAACCCCTACTTTGGTTTATTTTTTATTGTTTTCTTCCAAACTTGTGTCCCATAGCCCAGACCTTGATGGAGTGTTTATTGATCGTCGCGCTGTAGGGAATGGAAAACAATGGCTTTGGATTGTGCCATAATAGTCCACGCATTTCATCAATTTGCGATACAGAGCAGTGTTATCCTGTCAGAGACTTGGGAGTAGAAATTCGTGAATTTTTTCTTACACCATGAAAGGTATTGATTGCAACTTTGCGGGAGAAACCCTCAGCAAGTCGAGATCAGCCAAGGTATTTTTACTGCCGTCCAGGAAGTCGGCACACCAGTGCCTCAGAGAGCATGGGGGGAAATAGCTGGAGTAACAATTGCATTATGAGAGAGAGAGAGAGAGAGAGAGAGAGAGAGAGAGAGAGAGAGAGAGAGAGAGAGAGAGAGAGAGAGAGAGAGAGAGAGAGAAGGGCAGGGGGGGGGGGTGAAGTGAGAAACTCACAGATGAGTCTTCCATTTATTTTTCTTCTCCCTCCTCCATGGATGTGGCCAAGCGCCCTGATGGCTGGGCGATGGAAACGGCGCGATAGGCAGAGGCTTACTAAGACTCTATCCCTCTAACCTCATTCGTTCCCTCTCCTACGTTCCCTCATTCCGCTCCCCCACCACACCTAAGCCATTCCCCTTTCAGAGCACCTCATTTTGTTGGGCTCGAGAGTAATCCTCTCGGTCTGCTGTCCTTCACCCACCTACCCTATCTTCCTCCCTCTATTTCTTCTTCCCGCCTCTCTCTCTCTCTCTCTCTCTCTCTCTCTCTCCATTCCACATATCATTATCGTGACTTCGGTTTTTATCGCTAGTAATCATGCAATCTGGAATATCACACTCGTTCAACTTCCGGCGGTGCCGACGATAGTGATACTGAGAAATGGCTTGCATTAGACTGCGAAGCGCATGATCTGCACTTTGTCTTGCCGCTTGAGCGAGATGCCAGGCTAATGGTCGCGGCATTCTCGTGTCAGACCTTCGTTCTGTCAAAAGGAGTCAGCGAGACAGACAGGCGAGGAAGATAACTGGACAATGGTGGAGGTGGCCAGCAGTGAGAGCTCTGGCTAGGCTTCCTGCAGCCCCGTTGTCTGCAGCCGTGATGGCCATCAAGACCTCCAGCTGGGAAGGCACGGCAGCCTGCATGGCCTGGACTGGCTGGTGTGAGCTGTGCTTCCTTTACCGGAAAGGCTCGCTTTTCACTTGTGAATCTTGATCCACCGTCCCTTTTCTTTCTGCCATTCCGACACAACGCGTTTCCTATTATATCTGTCGTGTGAGGGATGGAGTTTGAGTTCGTATGACGAGGTTAAATGATTCATTTGCATATTTCGGAGCTTGTTATGTATGATACATTCTATCTTGTGCGTCGTGGGGATTTTGCTGATTTGTGCTCTCAACGTCCATTAGAGACGGTGGAAGATGGTAACTGATTGTTATTGTCATCCAGCTGTATGAACCGGCGAACATTTTCTCTTCATCATCAACACATGTGACCTAGACTTAGAGGTAGAATAAAGCTCAGTACCTGCCATAGATACACGTACATACAAATCTTTCCTGCGAACTTGCCGGTATTTTATTCTCCTCATCGCTATTTTCTCTCATGATGAACCTCCATCCTTTCCACAGCATGGAAGTCTCCTAGCCGTCAACACACCATGGGCTGAAAATACATAGACGTACACCTCATTCAGAAACCCACTCGCGGATCTGCCTTACAATTAAAGCGCAGTCCTCATTGTGTTTGGCGTAGACCTCGTCAATGACCGGTGGCTGGGGAAGGACGAGGCAGCCAGCAAACGAGACACCCTGTAGCCAGACAGCGGAAGGCGTCGCCTGTCAGCATGCACGGCTGGATCCATATCTGTCCGTGCAGGATCCCTGTAGTCTCCGTCTGCCCCGTCTGCCGTCGTTCTGCGCAGGATGGGTCTTCGACTTATTGTCACAGAACCAGTGGGAAGCCCAGCACGCATCTAGCTTTGTTTAGTGCAATTCTAAACGTCATTCGCCTGGGTACAACAGAAATGTAAAGCTCTGTTCTTTCCTTTTGTGCACAGTTTGTGGTGCCATTTTGCGGCTGAGGTGTCCTTTTATATATATATATATATATATATATATATATATATATATATATATATATATATATATATATATATATATATATGCCTTACGCGACAGCTGTTACTGTATGAATCATCACAAAGGCTAGAAGCACAACGCACCGGCAGAGATGTTCGCAAGCTGAAACAGCTGGTGTAAAGAGGAAATAGAAAAAAGACAGACGAGCAAACGTCACGTCGACAGGTTTGTTGTGTTCGTCTTGGAGTTAAACCACAGTTTGTGCTGGTGCAATTGATGCTGACGGCAGACGATGCATATTGGAGGAAACGTTAGTCTTTGTCTACGGATAATTTGCAAGTTAGTATTATTTTAACCAAGACATAGCCACACACACACACACACACACACACACACACACACACACACACACACACACACACACACACACACACACACACACACACACACACACACACACACACACACACACACACACACACACACACACAATTCGACAGGCACGACACAAATATAGATCGTTAAGGCAACATAGTCTCAAATTTTCAGGGTAACTATTTGTTAAGTACATTCCAACGGTATCCTTTTCACTGGAATGAGCGACGTAAGGAATGTGTCTGTAAATGGAAGAGGTGGTTCAAACCAGACTCAACGTGGAGGACCCGAGTGTGTTTTGGCATACTCGGTAAATTCCATCATACTCACGTAGGGACGGGTAATTCCCAACCCGTGTCTGTTGCGTGTGGAGCTCTGCAAAGTTGTCAGGGCTCCAGTAAACACGACCTGCCACCCCTCTTGCCTCGTGCCACAGCCACTGTACTCACAGTCTCTGTCTTGCCACCTCTGTTGCTGCGCCCTAGGGATATGTGGCCGTAACCTCCTGCTTTTTCTCCTCCTGCTCCTCTCTCACACCTTACCCTCCACCCCCAGTAGTTTGTGCGTGAGAATAGAGCCATCGTTTCGCCCTACGAGACACTTTTTAAGGTGAATGACTGCGGAAACACGGCTTTGACGTTCTCATGCTCCAGTCAGCATCAGCTGTCTGCCAAAGTTGATGGGCGGAATAGCCCCATCCATCAATCCATCTATCTGTTCAGTCAGCCAGCTAGCCAGGCATCTCACAGCCGTTCCTTTTCTCACTCCTCCTGTATTTCAAATTGCTTCGAGACATCGTCCCTATTACGTAATCTTTAAAAATGTATAATTTTTCTGGTGTTGTGCAACATGTGTCGCAGACAATGTTTTATATTTCGTCCTTTTTCCTAAATCAGTATTTGAGAGACTCGATCGGAACTCGTGATATTACCGTTTGGTTCATGAGGAATTGAGCTACCGAGTTTTGAGGCTTTTTAAAGGATGCCTATGTTTTCAACCAGTAGTGAAATGGAACCCAACAGTACTCTCTCGAATTTCGTTTGTGTAACTTCGGCACACTGCTCCATTTCCTCGCTGGTTCTCTCCGCCTCTCAGCAGCCTTGGAAACCCTTGCTGCCGGTCATCCCTGTAGCAGCGTGGCGTCGCCTGTCTTGATCCCCTGGCCTGGGCGAAGCCAGTATCTGCCATCTTGTTTTGATGCCACTGCCGAAAGTTTCCTATCCGTTTATCGGCCTGCCTACAATGGGAATTGGGTGCCTCCATGGTAAATTGGTCGGCACCGCTACTCTCTGGTGCTGTTGTCCCATCTAGAGCTGGTCTGCGCTTGTATCTGCTCTGTCTTGTGTGCCTTTTGAGGTCCTGCACAGAGAGAAAGAAAGAAAGAGAGAGAGAGAGAGAGAGAGAGAGAGAGAGAGAGAGAGAGAGAGAGAGAGAGAGTCTTCTATGCTTTCAGAGGTCCCGCAGAGAGAGAAAGAGAGAGGCGGGGGGGGGGGGGGGCGGAGGGAGAGAATGGAAAGAGTCGAGAGCTACAATATCTGTTCAAATTAACAGTTGAACTCTACAGAAAAAGGTATCTTTAGTGCCTCAAACTTTGCGACATTTAAACTTGACGAATCGTATATGTCAATACCAAACATGACCACGACAAACATTACTACAACACACATGGCTACAACACACGTTACTCCAACACATTTCCCCGTGTTTCGATACATCTTCAATAAAAACTGTAACAACGAAAGCCACAATGGAGTAAGCAGCATCACCATCTCCTTACACATCCCAAGCAGCCGGGACATCCTTGTGGCGGGGCTTGAGATGAACTGTCGGCCCTCTGTGCTGTCTCAATCGCCAGCCAGTGTAGCCTCCACCTCTGGGGACAAGGCTGCCTGTTGTGATGGACAGGGCATACCTACTTCAGGCGCCCGCCTTTGCGTCCGCCATGCCGTCCGGCCCCCGAAGACGTCTTTAGCGCCGCGGTGGGTCAGGGGGGCATACTAATGAAGGGCGGCCAAGTGCGCCAGCAACTCCCCCTCGCTCCCCAGACGCCCGCCCGGGAAGGCACCGGTGTCAGTCTTCATCAGGCTTCGTTTGTGTGCTGGGGCATTAATGTTGCATGAGATTGGTCATCTGCCATTCCCGCGGCTTGAGGTAGGGCCACGCCATCTCTCCGATGGAGCTCTCACAGCGAGGCCGATCCTTTGGAGATGAACTCGGCTCTTGCTTGAGATGACCTTTTCTCGTCGAACCCACGCGAGAGTCGAAAAGGCTAACTGTTGAGTAATTAGAAACCCGCTGCATGATTGTGTATAAGTCAGTCCATTCAGATATACATTGGTTTTAATCCATTTCATGCATCGAAACGTTATCGTTTCCTGTTTTTTCCTTGTGCCTATGGACTCATGGCGTAAAAGTCCGTCTCCATCGTTCGGGAAACCAAAGCCAAATCACATTGACTTTCTGAGAGGATTACCGCTTGTGCCGGGCAGTCAGCACCTTGGGATTTAGTCTCAGGTGCGGATCTTCGTTGCTGGCATGTTTAGGCGGGAGAGGGAATGGTGATTCAGCAGGTCTTGTCCTTGTTGTTCGATTTCTTTGGTGTCCTCACTTAATCGATCATGGCCTTCAGCTCCATCTCACGTCGACATTTGCAAGAACTGACGTCTCGGCCGTCCAATTGGTTTAGACGGGGATTCGCGTGAAAAAGAGAAAGCTCGCACATTCACGGTGTCTGGGAAACAGGTCAAGGACTCAACATAAAAGCTGGCAGTGGACGCTCGCTGCAGGAGACTCTAGGATCGTTCGAGCGAAACTGTAGAGAGGCCTTAGTTTACCGTCCAGAGTGGCTCGAGAGTTGTTTTCGTGCCTGCTAGAAGTAAACGCGGAGATCCTATTGAGACATTAAATGATAAAGAATCGATTGCGGGAAGTTTCTGCCAGACTAATGTGTTTATCATTTCCTCTCCCTCTCTCAAATCTATCCGTCCCGTCCTCTCATAACTAATGCCCACCCTTCATGGGCCGCTTGTCACCTACGCATTCTCCTATTCACATAGCACAACAGTTTTTTTTTGGTTTTTGTTTAACAAAAGCCCAGAGCTGCTTGTCCATTTTCATAATATGCTCTGAACAACAAGTATCCAACAATCCAGGCCCTGACTACCCAGTTCATTGCACAGTTTGGACCCCTTTCCAGGCCTGGCTAATTTCCCTGTGGTTGAGCTATTCATCTCTCATCGTGCGGCCTTGAGCGAGTCCATGTCCGGGCCATAAATCCCCTCTGCCCGATGTTGGTATTTTCCATCTCGCCCTCTGTGGGCATCTGTCCTCATTACTTCGACACCTCTGCCCCTCGCAACCCCAGCTCGGCGGTGTGATTTGTGAGATTCTTCATTAGGTAGACGTGCATAGAGTCTAGACCTGTCAGGAGTTTGGCATTGACTGGAACAGAAAAAGCTATGTCAAAGTCATCTCTCTCGTTTGAGCTTTCTGTACTTCAAAACGCTTTGGATTTCCAAAGAATGCATTTGGCCATTTTGATCGCTGTAGTTCTAATGGGGTGACTTGGTGACACTGTGGAAGTAATTTGACATGCGTTTAGATCTGATTAAACGAACGGCCTTACAAAGAGAAAACCGAAACATAAATGACTATTAAGGGTACTTTTGCTGCAAAGTTCTTCATTTCCCCTGCATCATCCCCGTTCTTTTCTTTTCACTCCATACTCATACGTGACATATTTGACGTGAGCACTGCATATCTTTTCAAGGAAAGTATTCCAGTTGAACTGACTTTTCGAGTCCCCTCCATGGATAGGAAACAAGTGTCATATCATGTCCTGAGGGAATGCAATGCATTTCAGGTCAAGGAAATAATATTGGCCAGTTGCAACAGTCTCTCACGTTTTGACATAGCAGGACGGAGAGAAAACTCGCTCACTCGTCAGTTTGCATTACATTCAATGTATGCAATTGTGTCCTCGGTGGCGCGACTTTTTCCTCACTCTTGGGCGGGAGGCTCGTCCGACGTGATCTGTGGCCGTGCCCTCGGAAGTCCTCGGCTGTCCCCGAGGAAATCTTATGAAAGCTTCAGGCCTGGGCAAAAGGCAAAGTGATTTGTGACCAGAGGCTTACTGGAACCTTCTAATTTGATCATGAGGGGGACCTGCCGTGGATTAGCCTTGATGGAACCTGGCAGCTGGCCGACTTTGTTTTGCTTGGGAGACCTCTGGTGTGTTTGGGCTGCCAGCCCTGCCAGGCGGGAGCCGCGCGTTACGTAAGCTCAATTAAGCATTGATAGGTCGGGCTCTTCTTCGAGGCGGTGGCGGCCATGTTGTACGAGGAGGAGGCAAAGGGCGTTGCGTGGAGGGGAACGTCTTGTCCCTCGCTCTGCGCCCCGCGTTTTGCAAGACGGAGATTGAATTACAATGCAACTCCACTGGCGCCCCTTGGGAGCAGGCAACATCCGTATTAGTTGTGCGTCATTAGAGACCTAAATTGACCATTCCCAAACCCACGCCCCCAAATGCCAATGCGCTCAGGTCTTCCAGCAAACCGAAGCGAAAGAAATGTCACTTGGTATTGGGCTGATAGATCGGTTTCCATTGCTATCAGGCTGTTTGCCCATGCGCGTTATGTTGGGAAATATCATCGTCTGAGGCGAACGAAGCATGCCAGCAAAGACATCTGCTGTGAAAATGCGCTGCTGGGGCGTACCAAAGCAAACCGATCTTGCGTCGAGCAGAGGAATTGGTCTCTCCACGCCGCAGTCGTGAAAATGGTTACGTGCATTTGGTTGAATGTTTTGGGTGATTTTCATACAGCCTCACTGCCCTCGCGCCGTTTTAGCATTTGCAACGGTTGTTTTTGTGGCTCGCCGAGCAGCGATATGTTGATCTTTGTCGGTGATACAAGACTCACTACTGATTTTCTTATCCAAAGCGTTGTCGTTGTTTTCTAGCATCGCCACTCATTGATTTGTAAACTTTTCCATAGCTCTGAGTTAAGTAGAAATGTGAGAATGCCCTAACTGCTGTTGACGTTTCAAAGAGCACACAATACTTTCAAGATGAGATGGGAAACCTATTTTGATCGCGTTGTTTGGGCCGGAGCGTTTATATCTTTATCTCATGTGTAGGTTGCTCCTTTGTTGCGATGAAATTCATCTCCATTTCATTTTTGGAGGAAGACAAGTCGTCGTATGCCGACGCACTGAAGAATATTCTCACCATTCTGTAATAAGGCAGTTATAGTTTCCAGGCACTTCCTATCCTTTAACTCTATGCAACAGTGTTCTTCATGCGATGTTATTAACCCTTTGAAATGGTGCCCGAACGTAATACTTCTTGTCACAGCCTCTTGAATTGGCTGAAGATGGAATTGTTGTTATAAGCGTCTGCAGGGTCTCACGAAAATGCAGGGTATGACCTCGAAGTAAACGTCACGTGTAATAATTGGTCTTGGAAATTAACCGTTGAAATTATAAACTCCCCCGAAAAAAACCAGGTGCCCGTAATTGTGTTCAAACCAGACGACTCTCCATCCATGGTGCGCCATGGAAACACTTTTTATTGAGATTGTATTAGGAGAAAGTATTTTTCACTACTGTGTAATGGAAATACTGCATGACGACCATGCTAGTTCATTTGAACGAATATAAAGTGGTATTCGTCTTTGTCCGTCGTCTTTGGCGCACGAGGCTTGGCTTGCCATCTGTGGCCAGACGCTTTGAGAATAAATGTTCTCTGTCTCCAGGATCTTACTCATCGATGTCAGTAATTTGTTGATATTGCTGACCAGCCGAAGTGGTGTAAGTGACTTTAGCAACAGCAGGAGAGGCAGCAACAGCAGCAACAGTAGGTGTACCGTATTCTCTTTATCTGAAGAATAAAAAAGTACAAGTATTAACATGGATGATGATGATATTCCTTGCCCTAGACAGTGGTGCCAACGGTTATATTTACTTTGTAATATATCATACATCGTTGAACGAAGGGGGAATCAACTGGATTTTACCTGTCTGCAAGGCCACACCTTGGGCTGAGAGCCCAGAGCAACGATGACGCACCTTTTAAAAGCACCCCCCCCCCCCCCCCCTGGATGGCGGTCGAGCCCCCCAGCCAGCCGTTGAGGTGCCTCGCAGAGGATGCTGCCTGCCACCCCCCACCCCCATCCCCACCCCCATCCCCACCCCCATCCCCACCTTCATCCCCACCCCTCGACCCTTTCCCCCCTCCATCCCCACGTTTCCTCTGCTCTCCACGCACCCCTTCACCCTGCCGTGCTTACTCACCAGACTTGGCCCTTAGTTCCCGGCACCGAGACCCGGGCCCGTCCCCCCAAAACAAAAGCCGCCGGCCTCCCTGGGGAGAGGACGCCGAGTCGGGGCGGGAGCAGGTCTTCTGCAGGGCTGAGCAAAGAGAAAGCCGCGCTGTCAACAGCCCGCTAGACTCCCCGTTCCACGTGGAAGGTGATTGATGGAAAACAAGTACACCCCTTCAAAGCCCCTTCCCCTCCTCTCCCACTCATTCCGCAGTTTTCCGCTTTTTCTCCCTACCTCCAGCCCAACCACTCACCCCCTGGCCCCTTCATCCCTAGTGTGCCTTCCCCTCAGGATCCTACGGCATTGTGGCGGATTTTTGAGTTTCAATTGCCTGCCACGGGAACGATGAATTATTAAAAATGCCATCAAGTTTTCTCACGGAAAGAGGTGAAAGTTTCATGAATCGAGATTAGGTCTCGGTTAGGCGCTGCAGAGTGAATCTCTGGTCCGTCCTCGACCCTCCATAGATTTTGGCCGGCCTACGTTGAGAGCCTGTGAGAGTGCTTGCCAGCAAGTTATGGATTTATGAAAATCCCTGTCCACGAAGCATGTCGGAGCCCCGAAGTGGTAGAATCGTCTGCCAAGCCGAGCCGGTTCTTTATGGGAGTTTCCCCGTGCTTCCTGTAGCATAATACCACTCGGATATTGCTTCTGGCGAGTTTTTCCCCTTCTCGGGCTCTCGAAAGGAATTTGCTGTAGCGACGTAGTTATGACGCGATTTAGATCAGCAGTTGTTTATTCCCACCCTGTGTTTGTTTTTCATTTGTTGTCCACAAGGCGTAAAGAAGTTTTCTCATCAATCCAGATCACGTTTCTTGCTGCCGGTGCCTTGTGTTCTCTGTGGCTATTAGTCTCTCGTCACTGAGCTACTTTATGTCCTTCTTCGCACCCCGGCACTTGCTTGCCCTGCACCACAGGAATGACAAGATGACGACCTTTTCAATGGACTGCTTTGCGCTCTTGCCGAAGTAAATGGACATTGGAGTAGATTGCATCGAACAACGGTAATGATTCTGAAAAATTGAATGAAATTCTTGTCGTCCTCTTTGTCATGTTCACCAGGCTCTAATGGAGAACTCTGTCAGTTCCCGGTGTTACAGAAGACGAACCTGCGAAGGTGGCATCGTTTTCTTGTGTGTAATAAACTCTTTGCGCAGGGACGGAACTTCTGCTTGTGTTCGGAAGAAGCTTTGATTTATCGCGCTTCTTGTGCTGCAGAAAGCAAGCAGCTGTTAGCTTGTGATGTTGCTGGAGTCCAAAGGCGCTGGAAATCAAAAGCAGCTGCAGCCGCTCGTGTGCGTTCCTGGAGAAGTGTCGAGTCGCTGTCTCCGCAGAAAGAAGTTCTCTGTGGTCTCATGTTTGTTCTCAACACACTGGCGAAAGTGCTTATGTCGCACGAGCCGTCATTAGGAAGATGCTCCGCTTCACAGGAGGTATAGAAATCGCTTTCACAGACCGTCAGTGTTGTTCATGGGTGAACGAAATCACATTACGCATCCCGCTTGTTTTGTTATAGACAGAGAACATCTGGCGTCTCCAATCGTACATCCTTTCAACCCGTCTGCAGGAAAAGGGTATCTATATTTTTATTTCATCTAAATCGCTTCAGTGTTCAATTGGTACAGACAAAAACGCGCGATATCGACGCTATTTATTGCATGTGGAGGTAACTTGCAGTGACTGCTGCTCCGTTCTGCAGACACACTTGTCACTGAGCCCAGTTCTTCCCATAAGATAATGATTTGCACGGAAGAAACGTATTCGACGATTCCCAAGACCGATGACCAGTGGGACTGGAATGCTTAATGCCCCATGATGGACGCGAGGCATCCATACAGGGTCCCTGAATACAGGATATTTGACCTCCTCTGTCTGCTGACCGACCACCGCCCCATCCTCTGGGAGTCTTGAAGAAACCTTCTGGCCTTGGCCGAGACAATGGCTGCGGCACCTTGACAAATGAGGCGGCGTGCCATCTCTGCCTCTCTATCTATGGCTTGTTGCAACTCCCTGCCTTCCTGCTGGCCCTACCCCGCCCCTCACCCTGGGACCCTGGCCACAGTCGCACAGCGGGCCAATTCCGCGGGGCGGCAATTCCATCTTTGGCAATTGCAGTTTACAAGATGAAGGTTCCCAGGACGGCCTCCAGATGGCCCCTGCTCGCCCGCCCCTGAAGACCGCGGACAGGAAGTGCCAGGGAGCGAAAAGCCTGGACGGAAGAGGAGGGAGTATCGGGTGGAGGATGGGAGCTGGGGGTCAGACATGGTGGCTGTAACAGGAGAATGTGTGTTTTGCCTTGTGGCGATTGCGTGGCAGTGTGATGGCATGAGGATGGAAAGCTTGCCGTGTATCAGTGTTGAGGACAAAGAAGAACTGATTATGTTGACCAGGTTGTCTAAAGTGCGGTGTCCCGATTCTACCGAAACCTTACATTTCAGTGATAACGTGCACTGCCTATGCAAGTCACAGACATTCACAGTAATTGCTATTGCTGAAAAGCGAGACATCACATTCATAGTTGAGGTGTTTGACTGTCCAATGTGCTTGTCTTTATTTCTGATCGTTGCAGGTTTTGGATCGAGCCTCCTTTTTTCTTTTTTGGGGGGAGAGTTATCACAGCTCAAAAACTATCCGTCGACAGAGCTTTTGGTTTTCAAGCTGATTCTGCTGTACTCTGCCTCGCATTGAATGACGTCATTTGGCAACAGTATCGCCATTGGCAGTGCATGGCTATGCTACGTCCATATGCCTTTGAATGGTCTACATGCCGATTGACGTGAGAATGGAAATTCAGTCTGAACAGTGGACAGCAGTGAGTTTGGTCTGAACTCTTCTAATGGGTGTTCTGAGTGTCGTCCCCACTGCGCAAATCCATCAAGCCTGGAGATGTTACCAGCCGGTCATGGCATTTCGTTTATCAGCCCAGCCGTCAAGATGGGAGCTCGGCCGATGCCTGAGTGAGATGAACCCACTAAGGAGGTGTAACTTACAGATATCTCTCTTCTCGCCTTTCCAAACTCCTCCCCATGAACTCCTGGTGTAAAACACTATCGTAGTTTCTCCAGAACTTGCCTTGCTGTAGTAGTATAGAGATAGTTACGGACGCGCGACTTGCACACACATGAGTCGAACAAGAATTGCGATACAAGTTCATTTTAGACTAGAGTGAGATTGTATGAATGTGACACGCTGCTGCCGTGAAATGTAGCTCGATGTATTTTTTGCCTTGCACGTTTCTTACTCATGATCATTTAGGCTACAACCAGGAGACGTAGAACTTGATTTTGCAGTAAGATGATGTGATGCTAAGAAGGTGTGAACAATCTTTGTATCTACTTGAGAATCATTGGCGGTGTTAGAGCGACTCGCTGTCTTGCGATTTTGTGCTGCAACTCCGGGTCCTAGGTTATGAAGTAGAAGGAGAAATTCGTTTCGAGGCCGGTTTGGAAGCGATGTGCAGCATTGATCGCTCTTTGGGTAGACTCGCTGCCTGGACGGCTTGTGGAATTCCGCAAGGCCAAGGCAAGGCAGTAAAGCTACTTCTGGGGGTTTGGGGGGAACGGTAATGCCGCTTTTATCTCCGTTTTACCTGCTCCATATCCTCCTGCCAGGGAGTGAACTGGTTGATACGGAACTTCAACGTGATCGTTTTTATTGCCCCTGCCTACAGACGTTGAGATAAAATGCTTCTTAAATTGAAAACCATTTACATGTTATTGTTCTCGATCAAGACTCGGGTTCTTGATAAAGACTGGGGGAGAGAAAGATTGCTCGGGTCAAGGGTGTTAACCTCAGTGATTAAAGGAGACGGTCTCCGCCTTTTAGAGGTTGTTGACAGCCGGGTCTAACCTTTCCCCAGAGGACGTCGATGCAGCCTGTCGTTGATTCGAGAAACACGCGACGCTCCATGGTGGGGGTTAATCAACCCCACGTTCCTTTTTTTTCTCTCCAAATAAACAAGGAACGGTCTAGCTCAGCTGCAAAGGACAACCCAGTAACGCGATTTGGACGGGCACACGCACGATTTCCATTTCTAATCACTTTTATCCGCCAACGATGGATGCGTTTGAGTTCCTGGCGTCACGGATAGCTCCTATCAGGCATCTTTGCCGACGTCATGTGCGAGGGAAGCAAACACCGCGCACCATTACGATCAAGGGTTAGTTCGTGTCTGTTTTTCGCTTTAGCAAAGGATCCTCCCCGCGAACGTGTAAAGAAATAAACAGCGGTTATTTTCCAGCATTGCAGTGGCCGGAGACCGTGACCCCCAGAGAGGGTCGGATTCGTCTCCCCATTGGCTCATTCAAGGAGATGCCAGCTCGGCAGCTAATTGAGGAAGCGAGAAGGTGCGCTCTCCCTGCCGCATAATCAAGCTCACCTAATTGGGTTTCTGCAATCGAGTTAGGCTGGGAGTGACTCTGTTGCGCCCATCTCCACTGGGTTATTGCGTGATCCTGTTGAGCCGCCTTTGCATAACCCAACAGCCAGGTCACTTCGATACTGCCCTTCAACGGTTGCCGTGCTGTGCGAGAAACTCTCCACTCCCCCCACACCCTTCCCCTCTGTGCCTGCCCCCAGCTCATTTCCTCTCTATGATTCACGTTTCCGTTGCTCTGCTTGCAACAGTTAGCATCCAGATTCTGTTGCCGAGTTCTTGATTAACCTATTTCAAGGTCCCAGCCCGGGGAGGTTTGTCTTTCGGCGTCACGTTCTAATTTACAGAGACGAAGAAGCTTGGTTCTTTTTCGTGGCGTGATTCACTTGTTGAGAGGAAGCTTGAAAGAAAAGGGCGGAAAGAGTTTTTTGAACGGCATTTTCCTTGTGCAGTCGAACGCAAACGCTCGGCCTTTTCATGATCTTGCAAGGCATTCCTTTTTGGTCGCCGTCACTTGCTTCTTATTTGCCGACTTTTCGATACGTAACAAGCGTTGTGATGTGACATTTTGAAGATTATAATTGTGTAAAGAATTTTTGCCAACTGATCAAGGTAAGTTTTTGCTTCAGAAGAACTACAAGAATTTTATAATCAGTTTCAGATTGGTAACGAATAAGTATTGAAATGTTAATAGTTCTCTTTTATTCTCAAATGACATTAGTCGATGATTATTTGAGTAAAAATCAGAAAGTAATTCGTGATATACAACATCAACATCTGAAACGCGCCAATGTGAGTGTTTGTTTCATCGAGAGAGAAAGTTCTTGCGCGCGCAGAATATCAAGGCAGAATGAGTCACGCGGCGAAGTTTATTTCTTTGTGCTTGTTTTCCCCATTGCTGTTTTCACATTTCAGCGCTTTTATTTTAGGAATGTGTGACTGGGGTGACGAAACGTAATAAGGTCTTCGCGCCAAAGCAACACTTCTCGCTGGGTCCCTCTCTCTCGCTGCATTTCCCCCCGACCTGGTTGGAGGTCGCTGTGAATTTTTTGGCCATGGCTTCTCTGCACGAGTCATTGCTTGTGTGCAGTCCTAGATCGCGTGTGCCCGTCTCGCCTTCCGATGGAAAGACCACTCGAACAATTCCAGGAATGTGGATGCAAAGACCAGGGTGGCTGCATGGAGGGCGAAGCAGTGGCTGCAATGCTTACGCAAGCTAGCGGCAAGCCTGTTGTCGCTTTTTGAGGGGGGAGAGCCGTTCTTCGTCAGCTGTACGCATGTCTGGAATGAAAGTCGTGACTTGGTGGCAGAAAAGTTTCCGCTGATGTTAACCTCTGGTCTTTCAATTTCAAGTACATTAGCCAGTCGTGTTTGAATTAAACATTTTTGCTGCGCCCTCTTTCTGAACTAACTCTCACGATTCGAAGTAGAGCAAGCCATCGTATTGGGTTACCTCACCAGTCCCTCTGATAGAGCGGATTGATTTTGCACTTGACAAGCAGCTACAGTTTCTCCTTGCAAGAATGCGCGTGGCGTTTTAGCGTACATGTGGCGACAGCTGCGAGATGGGAATCTGAAACAGAGACGAAAACAAACGGCGCTGGGTTTAGTCTAAAGTAAACTTCATTTTCTCTTGGATCTGCTGCATAGGACTTACACGTGGTCCTCCTTGATGTCCATTACGGGAACATTTATCGTTATTCGTCTGACCCTGAGGCTCCCAGTATACGTATTGACGTCAGCGAAATTAATGCCTCAGGCATGAGTGCGAGGAAGAAATCTCCTGGGAAATGTGTGTTGAAACTGTTTTGTGGAGGAGGTCGAAGAGCTCTTCTTGTCTTTTTTCCCCTTTTATTCTTTTTTTTTTGGGGGGGGGGGGGCGTGGGGCCTTTCCTTTGTAAATTTACCTTGCAAGTATCTTTCCTCAGTAACTTGTTCTGGTTATTGTGCTGAAGACATTAGAATGAGGGCATAGAAATTGGCGAAAACAGTCCGCTGTTGATGTTGCTCCTGCTGGCTTTTGGCAGATATAGATGGATAAGTACGAGTGAAAGCACTCGCTTTTGTGTAGATGAGCCAGATAAACGTGACTGGTAGCGCACCCTTAGGGCGATGTAGACCAAGATCGATGTCAGCCTGCCGGGAACTGCCTTCAACGTCGGCAATTTGGGAACACACACACATCCTTCTTGTTCAGCTCTGCTTCCTTCTCAACCGTCTTGTCCGTCCCATCCTGATGAGAAGAAAGACTTGCACGAATCAAATGTATGCTTCCAGTCTTAACACTATTCCTGCAAGTTATTCCGCCTTACCTGTCGATATCTCAGTGTAGAGAATGGTTAATTTCGTAAGTGTACTTTTCTAACAACATATTGCCTGAGGATGAAGAAATACAAATGCATGCACCACACGATAGGTTATTCTATTCAGCGCCTATTAATGGGGGAAAATATACATTGTATCAGCCTCCAAATGCTACCTCTCATAGAGGGACAAATGGCCTTTTACGCTGCGCCCAAACTTTCTTACGGCAGTGATCACAAGCTGGAAGAAAACGACATTGCCATCGCCGCCTTGGATGAGTGGAAAGCAAAGTATGGGATGAAGGGTAAACACGTTTTGGGGTTGGGGATGGAAACAGTGGTAGGGAATGGACGTGGGCACGTGGGGATTGGGGATAGGTATGAAATGGGGGCTTTGACGTAAATGGCGAAGGGGATGAGGACGAGGGTGGCGGTTTGTCACCCCTGGCCAGGTACGTCTGTCTCCACCTGGTGGACGACATTGCATCCCCAGGTGTCTGACCAGGACACCGAGTTAATGGCTCCTTCTTCCTTGCAGGCCACGCGAAGTGCTTCCCCCCTCCCCCCCTACCCCCCCCCCCCCCCCCCCCGGGGGTTTGGCTGTGATGGATAGGGAAAGGTGGTTATGATAGAAGGCACTGGGAGATAAGGAAGTGGCTGGTGAAGGGAGGGGAAGGCGTAGATGTTTTGGGGTCGGCCTTGTTTGATGTATGCCGGGGCAAGTAGAGTTCACCCTTTCGATCACGACCGTGCCTTGCGGTATGCCGGAATGTTTGGTGGTGTCATGGTGGTGGCAGGCTTTTGCTTGTACTAATTAACGACACACCTGTGATCCGTCATCGTTAAGTAGGCCGTGGATCATAGATGCGGCTCCCTCCCTCAGAACTTGAGATGTTTCCAGTGGAATCTTTAGCTCAACGGTTCGTCGCCAAGAGTTCTTGTGAGATGTAGTTCGGTGTCAGAGTATATGGATGCCTGAGTTCGTGCTGGAGAGTCAAATGATAGTTGTCCAGACTCTATGTGGTGGTGCAGCTCTCTAAAACTGGCACTTCACCAGGCGTATCTCGCTCGATTCTCGTGTGAAAGCGAACCAAGTGGACACTGGGCCTCTCACGGCCTGGCGTCTTCTGTTTTTCCGCTTTGAGCCATCCTGACCGTAGGCGTAGTGGACATTAAGTGGTCATTTCATGGCAAGGAAAGCCTCTCAGGTTCATGGCCTCTATTTGCCTCCTGCATCCTGCTTTGCATTCGGTGACGGAGATTAAAAGCTGGCTACGTGTTTGTCCGATCCTGTGGATTACTTTGCACTGAGTGAATGGAGACTGGTTTTGTAGGTATGGTTTTGTGATACATTGCCTGGCTGAAATGTATGTTAACTAAAGAAGGTAATGTTTCAATGCCTCTCAGCTACATTTCCTCAATACGTACTTTCTACCTTGCCCTGTTTGCCTTTTTTTGGACAGCGGTGATGTAATGTGTTCCTGGTTAGCACTTCTTGCTTTGCCTAGGATTTCCATGGGGTTGTATCTTGAGATCACATCTAGGCAATCACCGTAAAATTGCTCTTGTGCGAAGCCCTTCTTCTTCACGTAGCTCACCCCCCATTGTTTATGCCGACATGCTTTATCTTCATCCTAATTAGTTTCTGGAGTCAACTGCAGCGTGAAAAAATTCCGGCCTCTAAACTATTCGAGGAAGCTGTTGTGCGCATCTGAGTGCGCATCTGATCTGTAGGGGGGCGTACTGATGGCATGGGTTTAGTGCACTTCTCAGCTGCTGGCGCCGAGGAATCTGCTGCAGTTTTTACAAGAGAAACTGGGCGTGCCAGAGGCAAATAGTTGATGTCTCTGCGTCTCCCAGCTGTTGACTTTTCGTATCAATCGACATCTGGCTGAGTTATGAGGCCTGCATCGTCCTAGGCGCTTAAAGGGAAATGCCTTCGCACATCCCCGCACCATCACTCTCCTTGCTGGGGCACGCAAAAAGCCTGGGCTTACCTTATGGCCCTACTTCATTCGGTACATTCGGGATGCAGCAGCAGCAGCAGCAGCGGTACAGAGGCAGATGGTGCTGGACCCAGAGGGAGAAAATTGGGTGGGGGGATGCTCTGGGAAAATTCGTCTCCAGGAATCTGCCCCCTCTGACCTTCCCCTTGCACCCTCGGAACGTCGTACCCAGGTGGAGACTTCCTGTTGCAGGCCAACTAGCCCAAGTTTTCCACTACAGAGGACTTTCGCAAGAGCCCCAAGCGTTCCTCTGCAGGTGCATTGATGAGTCTTTAGAAGGAAGGCGTGCTTCCAGTTTCGTATGGAAATTATCGGTGTGTTTCTTCTGCCCGCGATTACATGCTATTCAAGTTTCCGGCTTGTTTGTTTTTATCCATTTATGGATGCAGATGTTGTTTGATAGAAATCGACACCGTCGTCAGATTAATGAGTGCGCATGTGTATCTGTGTAAGAACCCTTTTTGTCGCCGCATTAAGTTTCTTTCTATGATTTGATCCTTGGTGATTGTTTTGCCTCTTTGGGCTGGAATGCGTAGAACTAGATACACGTTGTGCTGTCTACCATTTCATTGCTAGCGCTTGGATTGAAGCGATCGAGGGACATATAGTGCATCATTCAATCCATGAACTCCTTCTCTTTCACAAATATTATATCTGCCTAGCGCTATAGATGCATTGCAGCAGCGGACAGGAGAGGGGTTCGCCGCCGGGAAGGACTTATGTCTTCGTGGCTGACCGCTGCGTCTGCTGGCAAGGGAGAATGGAGTTCGACAAGGCCCTCTAATTCCCGGGCTCAGCAGCCTCGGACAGATCGGCGCCCTCTCTTGGGACAGAGTGGTCACCCTGGTCAAACTCATTTGTCAACCCTGGTTGTCCTGCATTCCCGTCCTCACACCCGGCCACTCCGACTGTCGTCATTTACTGTCTCTTCGGTGGGATGACGATGTTTAGTGGCTAGGTATCAGCGAGAAAAGCTGAATATTTGCTCGTGTCGTAGTAGAAGACACATTTTAATGGGCATTACCAAAAAGGAAGCAGACTGAAGAGGCGGAAATATGGATTGTACTGGCACATTTTCTCATGTTTGTATCCTTCAGTACACACTATTTTAAAAGAGAGCGAAGTGCCTGTGAAAATACAAACAGACACTTTTCTTGGTCCATTTTTTGGTTGTTGCAACAATACAGGTATTTAGACGAATCTCAGTGGGCTCCTCCCTCCCCATCTCCATCCCCTCCTTCCATGCATTCATCTCGCCCTTGCTGTTCTGGTGAAAACTATTTCAAGCTGCTCCCAGGACAACGTGCTTGTTGATGTATTGGAATGCTGAGTTTCTTCCCCAGGCAAATAATTGCCTGATGGCGTCACACGGCAGGGAACACCTCGCTCCCTCTCACCCCCTGGCAGGGGGTCTGGTGTTGGCGGGGAACACAAGTGGATTGCTGTTTCAACCGACGCCGTGGCGAGCCTGGCGTCCTTCAAGCCGCGGAGATTTGGGCAGCTTTGATGACGTAATTGAATCGTTAGGGGCATTCGGCCTGCTCTCTTGAAGACGCTTGCCTTTTTGTCCGTACTCACCGTGGTCCCCTGCTGAGAGCCCGACTCGGCGCCTGGCCATGTGGTCCGGCAGTATCGGAGCGGCAGCCATTTCCTCCTGCCTCTTTCAGCGGTGGCGAACAATTTTGACCCTGGACCCTGGGCGATTGAGAGAGGAAAATAGTCCTGATACGCCGTATTGTACTCGCAAACGAGAAGCACCTGTTGGCGCAGTCTTCAAGAATTCATCAGGCGGGTCCCGGGTGTGTTGTTTACGTCCCTAAGTGCAACTGGAGTTCTATCCGCGTGGGGCTCAGGAACGGCTGAGTCAGTCTAATTGAGAAGCGAGCCTCGTTTAGGCTAACGAAAACCGGCCTTCATCTTGGAATGGCCACGGCAATCAGGGGAAAATGGTTACGCTGGCTTTGTTACCCGTGTTTACTCTGAGCGTGCCCTCCAGAATGTGCCCCTGATTGGGTTTCCAACCGGCCCCCGGCTTTGTTGGTTCTGCATCGGCTTGGCGGAAATCTATCGCAGGGTCTCCTGCTGCCTCTCTACAATGTAGCCAGATTCGTCTTGTGGAACCCTTCCGCTTCTCGCTTCGCATCATGATGGTTGAAGCGAAGAGAGCGCAGTAACGGTATGGCTTTACACTGGTAGCCTACACAAGTCGTCGTCGTTTCTTCGGGATTTGGTTGAAGATTTGCTGCCTCGGAGTGAAATAAACTGAGTCGGAAAAATAGCGTCCTGTCTCATGTATGGTGGTCAGATGATATGCTTCATCCTGTACACCTTGGTATTAATTGATCTTAATGAGGGTCTCGAATAAGATTGAACTGGCAATAACTAACTTTCTGCTTTGACGTAAACTAAACACCATGGATTTCTGGGAAGATCCCACAGACATCACAACTTTCATTCTTGTTGGCACGTAAATACGTTTAACCAAAAGGTGCATCAATCGATGTTCACCTATGCATTCATGCACAATCATGCACACATTCATACCAGGGAGGTGTAGATGGTCCAGCATGCTAAGGCTTTGGGCTTTGCAGCGAGGCGCTGTGCCGTGGTTCAATCCCAGGGGCGGGAGAGATGGGAGAAAAGTTAACTTTCTGCTTGTATTCCTTCGACGCCTTTCTGTTTATAGGCAGGTTTGAAGACAAAAAAGGCCTTTGCTGTGCTTTCGGAGGCTGCTTGAAAGCGGAAAGGTCGCGCACAGCCCAGAGCGACTATACAGGTGGCGAAAGTATCAGACCATACTACCATTTCACAAAGTATGGAATATCTATTGCCTTGGGGATGCATATATTCATAACGACGAGAGAAAACCTTGACCAGATGCTTGCAGAGGCGGCAAAGAATGCCAAGGAAGGGATTCACAACCGGAAACTCAGTAGCTGGACAACTATATTTACCTTCGCATAATACTTAGCGTTCGTCAATGGAGCTATGAATAGCAAATAACATGCGGAGTCACCAAAGCAGCCTCTCTGAGCGAGACCCTGGCTTGAACTTGCCTGGGAGAAGTCAGCCGAGGCATGTCCGTGTGAAATGATTGCAGGGGAGACCATGGACTGGCAATGAAGTATGTCTGTAGAGTGGCGCGGACTCCCAGCAAAGTCTGTATTCATGCATGCATGTTTAGCAGGGGCGCTGACTCACTCTGTCGAGAGTGTACGCCAGGGCCGGGCTTGAGATCCGTGGGGTTTGCGGAGTGATCAGAATCTCCCTGGTGCACTCATCCGAAGGGGAAAGCAGAGAAATAGGGTAGGGGGAAGGATGGGGGAAAGGGGGGGGGGGGATGATTCTACGTGTTGAAGCACTATGGAGGGAATTGGGGGGGGGGGGAGGGGGTGGTAGGGGGTGGGGGGAGAGTAGGAGGTAGCTGGATGGCGGAATCTGCCACCTGAGTGCCTCCCTCTGTGTGGACGTATTGACTCCGCCGCGCACTGTCGGCCCCGGCTCGGGCCGCAGTCGTATTAAAACATGGCGGGACTAGTCTAGCGAGGAAAGCAATTTGACCGTTTCCACTCGTTTTTTTGGCCGGCGCTCCGTCGATGTGCCTGCTAGGCAACAGTTCCGCCCTTGCTGGGACGGTGGGACTGCAGTGGCGGCGCACGGCCCCGGCGCCCATTGGAAATCCATCCAAGCCTACGCGCGTTCCGCTGGAATCTCAGGAGCTCTTTATGTAAACTGAACCGATATGTACGAGTTTTTACTCCCCTTCCTCCTTGCCGCCAACATCGCTTTCGATCAAAGGCGGAAGAGCACTGCTTTCGAGAAAGTTCTTCCGCTGAAAGTTTGTGATTGTTTATTCTGATTCGGCAAATCGATGGAGATGAGATGAAACTGGAGGATAGGCGTAAGCTGGATATCCTGCTGGGGGATGGAAATGAATTAGAGGAGGGTGAAAGTGCACGAAGCTGAGTGGTTGAATGGAAATAAATAAGAAATTTTGAAGCATTTCATCGATCTATGCGAAAACCGCTCAGAAAGTTACTTCTCGGCGACGATTCTGTGCCTCTTAAATTCTGCTCTTGGTGTCATCGGAAATGGCATGATGAGAAAGTCGGGGGTTTGTAACGGGTTCTAAATTCATGGCACTTTAAGCACATCTACCTCGCCCGCAGTTTTACAGATTGGCTTCGTTCATCACTATTGGACGCCGTCGAGCCATTTGTCGCACGGTGGGTTATTTATGCGCTGCGGGGACAACCTTTAGCGATGGCCAAGAGGAGGAGATAATGCTGCCGTGCTCACCGCCCCCAGGGGAGGGGGAAGAAACGTATCTCCATATCGAGCGGCGTCCATAGACACCCTTGCCCTTGACGCAGCAAGAAGCTCTGGGCACTCCCCCGATGAATTTTGCATGTTGGGCACGCGTTATCCCGACCCCATGTCCCAGTTCCCTGGGAATGCACGACGCACGTTGATGTATTTATGTCACCTCATGCCTGGACTAGGACCAGCTTCAAACCTTGGCGTAGATGATCTCTTGGTCCTCACCAGAACCAAATGACCGATGTCCGTATTCTGGCGGGAAGTGATGGGCGCCCGCCCCACTCCCGATCCCGAGTCTGGTGGTCATTCATCAAAGTCCGGCCATCGGGCAGCTGACCAGGGAAAGCGGATTGCGGGTATCGGCTTGCCCGGATGCTGCCTGGACAATGGCGACAATTTGTCTTCCCGCCCTGTAAGCCTGGCTGAGCTGCTCGCCAAGGTGCCTGGCTCCGAAGATCGATGCTCCGCCTTGTCGTGGTTTGCTCAGTCCATGTACTTTCCCGTAGGCGAGAAGACGTCAGGCCGTCTCCATGCACCGCAGCGCCTTGACGTATTAACTCTCTGAGAGCACGGGGCTTTTCGCCGCTGTGTTTAGTCACCCTCCTACGAGAGGCGTCGTCTCTGGATGGTTTTTGAGGAAGAACCCTCCATCCCAAGGACGCTCGTCAATGTAGCTGCTTGCACCTTCTTTCCGCAGCTGGTCGAGCGTGTGTCTTCTGTGCATTGCGTGGCATTTCCATCGCCGCCTATGACCGACTTGGGGTAAGCTACTGAAAGCAGGCCTCGGTCAAAAGGATGTCTGGAGACTTTATATCGTCTGGCTCATCAAACCAAGATCCATTGCTGGTGCAAGTACGGCATTGTCCCGTGCCAAGCTGTAGTCCCATAGCAAATCTGCGCTGCCCAATTTTCCTCGCGGCCGTTTCTTGGGAAAATCGAAGTCCAGACACCATTGAGGGAGATAGGTGTTTCGACGTGCCGCTCGGCAGTACCTTTTGAAATGGAGTTTTCGGCAAGGCGCGAATGCTTTCCTTTGGGAAATACTGTCTACAGTTCATGCCTTTCCCCCCTACAGATTTACGGAGAGAGATTCCTCTAGCCTGGCGAGAACATTTTCAGCTCACTCTTATCTTACCGTAAAATGCTATGCTGTTTTCGACCTTATTCAAAACTAGTTCGCCAATTACGATTTGATGTTGATTTGTTTTTTGCCCCGCATAGTTTGAAGCTGACGGATATTCGAAAGCGTTTTAGACTCGCGTCGAAAACATCATCTCTACCTTCGCATGATTTCACAAGATATCTTGCCCCATAGATCAAGTTTGATAGGCTGAATGAAGGCAGTGTCCTGAAATGACTGAATCCACGCCCACCTCGCAGATTCGTAATTACCAAAAATCATTATAGCATTGCTTTTTTTTAAACCTCTCACTGAGGAGCTAAAAGAAGTCTTTATATGCGCCCACTCCATCTCGCTACCCGAAGAACAAGCAATTTACTGCAGACTTGCTCCCTGCCTCTCCGATCAATATCCCGTTTATTTAGGTAAATGTCGAACGCGATTGCAGTGTGTTCCGTGAACATGCCCCGTTGGCGCTGGCCCGGGCTTTGTTCGAGGTAGCGGTCCCTATCTAGAGCTGGCTTTGTGTCGACTCGGGTCCTGGGGGCCCAAGTCCCCGTTCTGGGCGGGAATCGATAGGCAGCTTCCTCGCCAGAGGGCGGCTTCAAAGTCTTCGCCTGGGAGACCTCGTGGTGCCCGGTTGCATCCGCCTCCTTGCATGGGTGACTGTTTGAACAACAGGCTGCACGTTTGTGGAGGTACCGCTCGAGTGCGTTCGTTCGTTGCGGATCAATCCTCCTCTTTCTCCAAGAGGATTTCTCTGAAGAATTGTACACATATATACTCGCATTTTCAAGGCAAGACTGTCTTTTTTACGCGATCTCCTCTTTCCATCTCGCTCATGCATGCTCCTCGGCCTCCGGCATCCTCAGCGAACCGCAGGGACTTGGCCGCACCTGATGACGGCTTCGGTTGTCGTGAGAAGGCTGGCTTGCGTGCGGGTGGTGCAAGGTAATAGCTTCCCTCGGGAAGTGGGCTCGCGCCTCCGGCCTGGCTTGATGCTTTGTTCCCTTGCATTGGGGACGCCGTGTGCCGGCGTGTCCCCTCTGGCGAGGGTCGAGGGCGTCGTGCATCCGAGTAGAGCCAGCCTTTGAAGACGACTCCCGCACTGTCCTGTCAAATAACTTGACGCAACCGGCTGAGGGTCATCCTGTTCGTGCGTCTTTCATCTGGAGGCTCGACCTGCAAGCCCAAGCGTCTTTTGACGTTGTCCCTATTGATCCCTGGAAGGGAGAGGGGCTTTGGGGGGTGGGAGGTGGGGGTGGTGGGGAGGAAGAGGACGGGGAGAGGAGAGGTCGTGTGAGCTGCAAGTTTGCGTCATCCTGCCAGCCACGCATGCCCCGTGATGTCCGGGACCATTAATTTTCAAGTGGGGGGAAGCTCCCCTCCTGCACAGATTCTCGCCCTGCTTGGGCGGCTTCGACATTCGTCGTCTGTGTGAGGGGACCTTGCTACCGGAGTTTACACGTGAAGTGAGCTTGACCCCTACTGACCCTTGAGGCGCCTGTGTTCACTTTGAGTTTTTTTAATGTTCTTTACGAAACTGTCATTCTTGCTTGTTTTCAGCGATTTCGAAAAGAAAGACGTAAATGAGCTTGGGAATAGGAAAGGATATGCGAGTGAGTGGAAGTGATGGTGTCACGAAACACCAGCCATTAGTCTGTAAAATATTCATTTCATCTGTCAGTGAATTCGAAATCGTGTTTAAGATCGCACAGCTGGTGTCTCGCGAGTAAATTGATATTGTACACACGGGCTCTCTCTCTCTTTGTCGCTCTGTCTCTGTCTTGTTTGTATCCGTCAGCGTATCTCTGTATTTTTTTCAAACCCTCCACCTCTCTCTCTCTCTCTCTCTCTCTCTCTCTCTCTCTCTCTCTCTCTCTCTCTCTTCTCTCTTCTCTCTCTCTCTCTCTCTCTCTCTCTCTCTCTCTCTCTCTCTCTCTCTCTCTCTCTCTCTCGTCTGATTCTCTGTGTGTTTTTGTTTGTGGCTTGTTTGCCTGTGTGTTTATTGTGTGTCGTGTCTTAGGGGCTGAATGTACGTCAACATTTGCATAAGTTGACCCGATTCATTTCCGCAAGACAGAACACACATGTCTGGAACTCACTTCGATTGCACCGTTTCACGACGTCGGAGAGGCGGACTCGCAGACTCCTTCCAGCGCCTTTGTGTTTGAGACTGGGATGCATCCGGCAGCGTGATTCTGGCGCATTCATCCGTCACCCTCTCCGGTCGTCACCTGTGAAGCCCGTAGCGGCAGCGCTCAGTAATTTGCCATTCTGCGAGTCTGTTGAACACTGCAAAAAGCGCCTCTGGAGAGGAACGGGCGGGGCGCTCTCAGAACAAAAACTAGCCGGAACAAAAGCCTGATGCCAATCCAAGAGATCACTTCTTCTTTTCCACCCCGTCTCTCCCGCACTCTAAACCACAATGCAGTGGTAAACGACTTGTCTTCTTCTTTGCAACCTTCTCTCGCGTGACGTCATTCCGTCCGTTGTACGGTTTGGCTGAAGAGAGCTCTTTACAAAACTTTTTTTCGAGGCAGTGAAAGAAGGCGAGGCTGTATGTCTCGTCAGCCTCAACTTGCAGAACGCTGGTGACGCCCTTTTCCAGCACAACGCCATGGCAGAACGGTTGGAAGACGCAGGTTTCTGGACGGCTGCAGAAAGCAGTGTCGGGGAGAGATTCGTATGTTTTTCTGGGTTCCCCTGTCGAGATGGGTTCTCTGCCCACTCCTGTCTTCCGTCAGGCCCGGCGCCTGCTCCCGTCACTGGGTCTGCTGGGAGAGAATGTTTGATAGGAGTGTACGGTCTGGAGCAAAAACACCTTGCCTGCCCGACCCCTAATGAGCAATTACTCTTCCCGCTCTGGTTCCAGGAGATAGAGAGAGAAAGAGAGATTCGCAAGCCGAATTCTCAGCTCGGCTCCACGCCAAGTGCGAGCTGGGAATGAGACACGTGATTCGCTTTCCCACCGCTCTAATGTCGAAGTTGTTGCTCGTATCCTTTTTTGTAGCCTCCAAATGCACCCTCATTATGTAGTGTCAGTGTCGAAAAAAGGTCAGTGCACTCCGTGAGAGAGCGAGTGCGATGCGAAACCAGACGTGTTTTCGCTATTTACACACGTGACAAGCAAAGTTCTCGCCTGTCGTAGAGCTGCTCTCTGATAACACTAGCAGGAGGATGAGGTCGTTGCGCAACACAGCGACTTCCGTTTTTATCGCCTGTTTATGTTCTCTGCACTGTCGCTGCTTTTTCCTTTTACCGGCACTGCGTTTGAGAGCACCAAATGTAGGAAAACTGCTGCTTGCTTCCAGGATGCGCTATCTTGTCTCGAGACACATCTGACCCGGGAGGAAAGTTTTGACGTCCGAGGCACGAGTAGATCCCCTTCACTTCCCCTTCATCAGTTCTTGGAGCCAGGGCAAGCGGGCCATGGTCCCAGGGGACGTGGAATGCAGGAGATCGGTCTTTGATTCCAGAAGTGTCAGTGGCGGTCTGCGAGCCACCAGCATCCCCAAGGAAGAGCGGGCAAAATACAATCCTCTCATCAAAAAGCCGCACAAATGATGTCGACTGTTTGGAGTCGGTATGAAACCTCAAGGGAAGAAGGAGCTGCAGCAGTAGCTGGAAAAGCAAGAGCAGAGGGCAAAGAGGAGGAAGGTGGAGCGGTAGGGGCAGAAGGTATGGGATAGATGGATGAAGAGAATCGTTGACATTGTGACGAGAACCGTTGTGTAGTCTTCGAAATAAAAAAATGTGTTTAGTTACCTTGAAGTCTCTCAAGCCTAACGCCAGGGCGAGAGGAGTGAGAAACGCGTGCTCGACTCGAGGATAGCACAGCCGTTGCCCGCCTCACATAAGAGCGGTGATCGTGTGCCCGAGTGCCGCTGCCAAGTTCAGCGCGATTGGCAAGGCAGGGCCTAGCCTACTTTACTCACTCCTGTGACCTCACCGCTGCTCTTTGTTTGATGACCGATGGCATTATCTTTAAAATGACGAGTCTTTCATGGTATGAAGTGGGACCGTTATAAAGGCTTTATAAAAGTGATCTATTTTAAATCACCCAGAACTGCCTTCAATAAATTACTCTGGCTCAGGGCGTCAATTTCATTCTTTCATATCGCAAAAACGGATTTTAATAAACTGTTTCCGTGAACAAAAAGGTCTTCTCAAATTAAAATCCACGGAGTTCTGTAGATGAGAAAAGAATACGAGCTATCAAAATTTTCTGTCCGACAAGTTGTATTGAAAGGGACAGCCTCGAAGGCTTCTACAATACATACATTCGAAGGTTGCTGCAATGGAAGTTTAGACTGGTCAGTGTTCGATGTGTGTCACCAGACTTTGTCTGCACGGGGTCCTGGAAATAGCTTTCCTAAAGTCTGGCAGTTGGCGTTTTGCAGTGCCTCAGGGAGCACATTCATTACCCCCTGGGGCCATATTGGAACGAAATCTCCCTCCCTCCCCCCCCCAAATCCCTTTTTCCTTGCCCCTATCAGACCTGTCAGGACGTGGCTGGTGGCTGCTGTGAAGTTCCCTGAGGGAAGGAGACGAGTGCTGGATATCTTCACTTCTGGTCGTCTCGCGTGCTAATTGTTTAATGGACCCTGTAAACATCGTTTTCAAATTTCGCTGTTGATTTTTGGGGGAGGAACCCATTAAAGACTGATGCAGCTGCACACGAACCCGTGCATGAGAATGAAAGTGATTTGCGTGCCACATGCCATCTCTGTTTCGTTCTTTGTCTGACCGCTTTTTCCCTCCACTAACTTCGTCAGTGCATTGACACCCATTAACCCCCACTTCATACTCTATCACTTTGCTCTTTGTCGAGTTGCGTCGTCATACACGTATCACCTCCCACCACCCTCCCCCACCCGCTTTCTGTGAGACAGTGCCGACCATGATTACATGTATTTTGTTTTTCTCTGTCTTGTGTTCTTAGTCTCTCTCTTTTCCACCTATACCACCCACTTCTCTTGGAATAATCTTCCTCTTCCTATCACCACATCTCTTCACACATGCAGCTACCCGCGTGCGCGCACTTGCACTCTCACAAGCTTGCACACACGCGCGCGCACATACCCTCACCACCCACCCCCTCCATCCCCCACCCCGCCCTTTAGAATTCAACGTGCAGCCTCAGGGCCGTGGCAGTGGGGGGAGCAGTATCTTCGTGAGTCACAGCTCTCCATAGGGCGGAGAAGACCTAGAGGGAACCCTTCCGGGGTCAGGGGTCACCCATGGCGGGACATCACGTGACTGGTTCCAGCTTTTCACAACCGCCTGGTGGTGGCACGCCGCTACCTCTGGCTTTTTAAAAGAATTAAGGATCAATAAGTTTACTAATTGGTATTGATTTCCAGAGAGAAAGGCACGAAGAGGCCGTTACCGAATGAGCACTTCGCATGTGCACACGGATGACGCGGACAAAGCAGCGCCGACCATCAGGCTGAAAGAGTGATGATAACAGTAATGGTGATGGTTTATAATAGTTTTTTCGGGACGTTATTAGCTTTGACAGTTCCCTGGCCCTTGAAATTGAAAAGAAAATTATAACGGGATGAAAATCGCTCTGCTGATCGGTCGAAACTGCGTCTGTCTCCGAGTCCATTATGTCGTCGCTTTTCCATGATTAGATTATGAACGGCGGTGTATCATCAGATTGTCATGAAATGTCATCTTGAAAATGCCAGCACCCAGAAACGTATCGATTTGAAAGCCCAGTTCTCCTCCGGGCTGCTCCTTTGAGTCACTCATTGTCTGCCCACAATGGACGCTATGTCACGCCGCAACACCTGTGTAGAAGAACACTAGCGAAAACTCGTTAAGACTATACAGGAAGTGGTTGTCCATATAAGACGGGCGGCGCGTTTAATGAGGGGGTTTGAGTGGACAGTGCTGATTTTGCATATCGCATTAAAGTGCAAATCGAAAGACAGCGCGCTGACATGATTCCCAAGCATGCTAGAGGCCGCAGGCACGCATAACGCGCAGATCTCATCTCTCTCTCTCTCTCTCTCTCTCTCTCTCTCTCTCTCTCTCTCTCTCTCTCTCTCTCTCAACACTTACACACGTACATATATATGCATGTTCACACACTCATTCACGCTGTCACCCACTCACTCGTTCACTCATTCACTCACTCGCTCGTTCGCTCATTCGGGGAGACAACTTGGGGAATGCCTGGGGCCGTGTTTGCGGGCAGACCTGGCAGCCAGTCTGGTGTGAGTCTACAGGGCTGCAGACGCCTGGACGGCACCTGGCCCGAGCCCGCCTTGGCAGGAATGCAGACGACCCCTCTACAGGGCTCTCTGTTTGCCTCGGATGTCGGGCCTGGCCACAGGAACAATGAGAGGGGTGGGCAGTGGGGGGTGGGGGTGGGGGTAGTGATGGGAGAGGAGGAAAGAGTGAGGTGAGGTTGGGATGCTTGTAGGCACGGACGATGTCTAGATGTAGAATTTTGGGTCAAGACTTCGAACATCCTGGGATTCCGAAGAGAGGCTCTCAATCTGAGTGATGATGAAAGCCTAGCTTGCGCTATTGGCATTGGAGTGCTTAAGGAAACTAAAAGTTTGTTTCAGTGCGTAGAATGTCGAATAAATGTACTTGATAGTTCTGTTGTGTTGATTGCAACCAATTTGAAGCAAAACTCGGAGTACATGTGATAGATGTAAAGCCGTACTATTTTCCTCCTCGCTTTTTGTTTCTCTTATAGAAGAAGCGGGCTCTTTGACCGATATGTTCATAACCTTTACTATTGGAGACCTTCTATGACGTGATGACCCTTCTGCACCTGGACTGGACTGCAAATCCCTATGCTGTCCTCCGTCACCTGAGCTGTTTGCCAGTCGTCCATCTCCTCCGGCTCCCTCTCGCCCTCTGCACTGCATGCATCCCTATGCCCACTTCACAAAGCATCAACCATTATCCTCCAGTTCCCCTTTTAACAACCCCTCGCAACTTCTGCATCTGAAATCTCCCATTGCACTTCGTTGGCACCCCATGACAAACAGAGCGCTGTTGTCTCGCTGTCGCTGCCGCATTCAGCCCAAGCGCCCTGTAATTGCTGCGCTATTTGGCGATGGGAATATAATGCCGTGGCCCGGTGAAGTTTTCCTGCGCCCTTCCACTCCTGGGTGCAAATGCAGGGGTCCCCTGCCTTCAGTCGTGTGACGGTCTGTTTGTCTCGGAACGCGCTTTTCACGAAAGAGGGCGAAGGGCTGGGCAGGGCCTGTAGTGTGAGGAAGGATCTCAGTTCTGGGCTGGCGTTGAGGGAAAGTCAGGAAATCCATTGACCTGGCGTAAACGTGTTTGTGGAACAAACAGGGACGCAGCTGCAAGTCAGCCAAGACCGTTTCTGCATTCCTCGCTGCAGCGTGGTGTTTAAACGGATCTGCGTGTTTGTCAGTCGCATGGGGCAGTCAGTCGTGTCCCCTTCCCCTTTCCCTCGCCCTTCGCCCCTGCGCCCTGACTCCAACGCCTGCACCAGCCTTTCAGTCCAGTCTTGCGTCAGTGCCAGTCACACATGCTGCTTACAGCAACAAAACAACCAGACAACAAAAACCAAACTGATATGAAAGAACACTAACCACAGTTTATCAAACACTTACTTTGGTTTGCAGTGATTGCTTCTTGAATTGCCTTTGCTAATATTGGAGACATGCCGCTTGATGAAGCTGCACCATCGTCTCACCAGACGAACAGAGGCCTGCATAGGGGAAGGCTTTCTTAAGTTGATATCTACCATTGTCTTTAAGATCTGCAACATGTACGTTCCTAACACGATCATTTGGCACCGTGAATGATATACGTTTTTCATTATGAGATAAATAGGTATTTCTCGGAAGCCATTATTATAGCATGCTGGTGCTGCCAATGCTATTTTAGGCCGTCTTCGCACAGGGACGCAGGGATGGTACAAAAGATAGCGTAGTAGATAAAGCAGCTGGCTGATTTAACTGAGTTTCCTTTAGCACAGCCTAATTATCTCCCGTGACCAACCTAGCACCATGCAAGGGGGTTGAAGGAAGCAGGGGGCGTGAAGTATCTCGGGAAGGGGCCGATAAGGTCAGCTTCGAATGCTCACGACGCATGCGTTGGTAACTTCCGCCTCGCCACGCTCTCTGGCGAGACCAGGGGAGATAACGCAGTGTTGCCTTGCACACTTGAACTCTGCGCGCGATAGGGAGGGGGTCAGGTATGCTTGGAGAGAACTGGAGGAGCCGCGGGCTGTTGGTGTTCTGGGAGTGCGGTGCAAGTGTGGTCTGCCTGAATGTTGAGCCCGCTCTCCTGCTTCCAATGAGACATGATTTTCCACTGAGCAATATTTGAAATTCCAAAGAGGCACTTGACTGTAAAAGATGTGCCTTGACTTGGATAGAGCATAGTATCATCCAATTGAAACGTCTCCCACGACCTCCCTCTACCGTTCCAAACTGGTCTCCAGTCCCATCCTGAGAAACGAGGATGTACTTCGCTATTTTGTTTTATTTTCAAATGTAGCCGAGACGTAACGCGTAATCAAAGATGGTGAATCGTCATAAGTGTTCTGCAGTTTGCCTCGTCAGCAATTATGACATGGCACCCTGACCTATTGATAGGAACCTGTTTCGCTTTGCAAACAAGCTCTGCTGCGTTCCGCTTCATGCATATTACATTTAGGGCTTCCATTGGCTGCACACAGTGCACTAAGAACCGAGTGGCCTCTAAATCTAATTATGATAAACTAATTATGATTGCAGTAGGCCTCGCGACAAGACACCCTGTTGGGCGTGCCGATCTCCTTGTTGAGATGCACTGTTGCTCCAACCCAACCCAGCCCTGCCTTGCGGCGGTGTTGGAGGTTGCCATAATTCGCCATTACTCGATAACTGTAATTGATGTAACCTTTTGAAGGCTGCAAGAATAGTAATTCGATACGTCCCCGTTGCAAAAGAATTGCTCCTTCAAAGAGGAGGCCTCATCATAGGAGGGGACCGCGCCGCGAGGAGACGGGGGCAAGGTCGGGGAGCAGTTATTTCCCCTTTATGCGCTCTTCAATTGGGATTCTGCAAGCTTGTCATCTGGAGGCCAGTGCGGGTGGCGAGGCGGGCACGGGGCAGACCGATGACAAATGTGGAGAGGAAACATGCCCATCACGGCCCACGTCTACCACCAGGCCCGCCCTCGCGGCCGAGACGTCGCTCTGCAAGATTAAAGGAATGGCCGTAAAACGGATGGGTCCCCCTGACGTGGATCCCCTTTCCCTCCTGGCCATCACTTAATCACTCCAGGCCCTGGGCGTGGTTCTTCTCTCCCACTGATCTGGCTTACCCCTCGGACCTTCCTGTGTGGGTTGCACGCCCGTCATTATCTATCATGTCTCTTTCATAGGATTCTCTGATGGAGATTAAAAGATAAAAAGTGTTTCGCTCTCTGTGTCTCGTTCGGAAGTTTCCACTGGCAGTAAAAGAGAGTAAGGCTGTACCAGTTCCGTTGGAGTGTGTTAATCATGATAAAGGGATGTTTGAAAGTAGCTGCTAACAGCAAAAAATACTGGATGTATGGATACATTCTTAAAAGTCGCCTACGAGCATCATACACTGCTCGTACATTATCATTATGGAAAAAGGGGGAGAGTTGCATCTCTCTAAAAGAGTGTACAGGTTTTTGCGTTTTTCTGTGAGATTCTCTACGTAAAAGAACTAATTTAGATGTGTGTTATTTCTTCCCAAGGATTATATGCGGAATAAGTTTTGTTTATGTCAGTTAAGCCTGAATTTATGTTTGAAATTCTGGATGGTTCTGAATTAATACTCAGATAACAATGACTTACCTCCTGATCTTCCTGAGCCGATTCTCTACTTCAGAACGAATTTTGGTTTTTGTATGTTTACAAGAATGCATGTGCTCGGTTTGTGAACTCTGCCTTCTTGCCCTGTTAACGACGGAGTGCAACCAACAGCGTTTCCTCAACATGATCTCGGGTTTTGCTCTGCTCGGCTAAGATAAGGCAGGTGTTGCCCGAAGACCTTCGAGCTCCCTGAGTGCACGACCATAGCTGAGAGGGAGAGGAGAGAGAGAGAGAGAGAGAGAGAGAGAGAGAGAGAGAAGAGAGAGAGAGAGAAGAGAGAGAGAGAGAAGAGAGAGAGAGAGAGAGAGAGAGAGAGAGAGAGAGAGAGAGAGAGAGAGAGTGAGAGAGCTAAGTGTGTTACTGCAGCAGTAATTGTATTTATGTTTGCCATTATCACTGGACTCTAGCGGGTCCGACTCCCAGGGCCACCTACGGGAACGCGCCAGGGGCTCCGAGCTCATCCTTCCCCCAAATCAACCAATTTCTATTATCGGCATTATCTGAGTATTGCCTGGCGGTGCGGAGCAATGCAAACATGGACTGGGCCCGTGGTTGCTAATGGGCGGGGAAAGGTCAGGGTGGCGGCATTTACCTTTCTTTGTGTCTTCCTCTGCGGGACGGCCGTCCTGCTCAATGAAGACCCTCCATCGGCAGTTAGGACTGCATTGAAGCCAAGCAGTTACCTTTTGTCATCCCGTATTTACGCTGTAGAGCTGCGCGTGTGGGCAAAGGGGGAGCGAGGAGTCGAAGGGGTTGTAGTGGAAAGTTAGGAATAGGGAGCAGAGAGATGGAAGAAGAGATGGAATGGGGTGGGAAGATTTGGGGGAAGGGGGGGGGGGGGGAGAACGCTTGGAGGTAAGGGGCAAGGGGAGGGAAGGGAGGGATGTCTTGGAGAAAGAAGGGGGAGGGGGGGGGGGGGGGGGGGGGAAGTAAGAGGAATGCTTCGGGTCGGAAATAGTTGGATCTCGGTTACATGATAGGGGTCTGGGGATTCCACGGACCGGGAATAACTTTTCTCCACGCATGTATCAGATTCAGACATGTCGTGCCTCGAGCCGGATGCTATGTTCCGCGGCTCCCGGACCTACCTGGAAAGACTATCTATCGACTGATCGATATGGTCAGCTTGCTGGGGGCTGGCTACCTATCGAATTGATTTAATTGGATTTCAGACGATCATGTTATCCCGTTGCTCAGATGAACCGTCTTATTCAGAATCCATTAGAGGCGTCCCCCCCGTATTGATTTTGCGCCACTTGTAGACAAGGCCGTTGGTTTGCCCCTGCTGCTCGCGGGGAAAGTTGCCGCACATTTATCATGTAGAGCCCGCAGTCACGCCAGTGCATCGGAATCAATAGCGGGAGGAAATCTTGGAGGTCTCTGGGCTATGCATACAGGAAGAGAAGAGGGTTTTTTGCATTGTTGTCGTGAGACGGGAGATAAAACCAATGCTATGGAGTCGCAACAATTTCCATGGGAAAGAGCCGGAATCTCTTTTTCCCTAATTGAAGAAGCGAGCGGCCTGTCCTGACCCAGCGTTTTGTTTTCAAAATGCAAACACAGCTCGCTTGAGAATCCATTAGTTGTAAAGAACTGGCATATTTTCTCTCGAAAATCTATTCTTTTGCGTTTAAGTGAGATTTTTTTCCCTCTGGCGTCACTTCGGCCCTTTTAGACCCGGTTATCATCGGAAGGTAAATGATGCTGGAGGAAGCTTGGTCGTGAACGTTGTTTTTTGTTTGTTTTTTTTTTTTTTTTGGGGGGGGGGGGGGGGAGGGGGGAACAGAAAAGACCCTGTCTGATTTAGAGTCATGCTCGTTTGCTTCTCTAAGCCCCCACCTCTCTCTCTCTCTCTTTCTCTCTCTCTCTCTCTCTCTCTCTCTCTCTCTCTCTCTCTCTCTCTCTCTCTCTCTCTTTCTCTCTCTCTCTGCGTACGTGGAAGTCTTCTTCAGCCTGCATGGCTGCACGAGAACATGTTCAACGAAAATGTGATATTCTTGCAAAAGTGCATGAGCTGATTAAGAGATTTATCTTTTGGGTCTTTACTATTTTTATTGGCCTTCTATTGTGAGTATAAATACCATGACGAGGATTTGTTTTCCTGCTTGTGTGCAAACATGTCTGTCGTTGAATCATGTGTGTATTTGAAATATTGTCTGAGTTTGTGACCTGATGATTTCCTACAATTTCCCTTATCTTGCATTGCAGATCGTGAAGATGGCGGTGCAGAACTGCAGCCAGTACACCACGTGCTTCGACTGCCTTGGTTCCCGGGACCCGTACTGTGGCTGGTGCTCACTGGAGAACAGGTAACTGGCTGCCTCTGTCTCTGTGTCCACTCCTGCCTGGCCTGGCGTCTTCCCGGCTCTGTCTATGCTTTGCATTCTTGACGACTAACTCAGAGCCGTACATATCCGGTTTTGTCTGCTTCCCCTTCTGGTCTCTTTTCGTAGGGAAGACCGTTTCATTGACGGGAGACTGCGACATTTTTTTTTCTCTGTAGGATAGGGACTGCCAATGCAGTTGAAACAGATACATAAATCATGGGAAGAAACGGGAAAGGAATTATATGGGCGTGCGATGTTATCACTCGAAGAAGGGCATTAGTAATTAACATTTGTTAAAAAGCTCCGTAAAGCATAGGAAGAAAAGGGAATTTTTAAAAAGCTGTGTGAAAATATTATGAGCTTGCCTCAGGTTACGAAGCCTCAAGCAGTTTCATATCCGGCCTAAAAGAATCGAGTTTTTTCACTAGAAATGGCGGCCCTTGATCTTACATGTATTATATGTAAAAAGTAATCCAGTGAAATAGTGGTAATTGAAACAGACATGCTCAGACCGAAAGCTGAACTTTAAGCAAAATGTTATAACTCGACGGTAAAGTTGCATTGAGGTCAAGGCTGCAAAAGTACGGGGTTCGTTTACTCGTGCTCCGTGAGGACAGAGACGCATTCATGATGTCACGTCCCCTTGAAACCGTCAAGAGGACATGAAGTTACCTCCCCTGGAGAAGACCTGAGGGGACGTTGGGATGACCGTATCCTCGCAACGCCTGACTCAGACAGCAAGGCCGCGTGGGTGACAGCAGCTCAGGGGGAAAAAGCCATAAGGGCACGACCTCAAGTTGAGAGAGAGAGAGAGAGAGAGAGAGAGAGAGAGAGAGAGAGAGAGAGAGAGAGAGAGAGAGAGAGAGAGAGAGAGAGAGAGAGAGAGACTAACATTTTTCAAATATGTAGTCCAGAAACTTGCACTTCATGTTTATCGTTCTTATCGATGCAAAGGAACTGATATGGGAGGAATTATCCTAGGATGAACATGGATTTGTTACATTAGTTTAAGTAGAAATTTACTATTGCAGCATTAAATATTAATCAAATAGTGTACCACGATACTTTTGTTTTTGATTAGCCGAGTTGAAATATCGCTGTAGTCATGTTGCATTTTATTAGATTAGCATAAGACCTTTGTAACCTGCATCAGCTGAAAGGAAAGTGATTCGACTTACAGGCCATGGTAGTAGGATAACCACAATGAGTTTCAGCATGTCCTAATTCATTTTTGTAGGAGATTCTTCACAATTATAAAAAAAAGTTCGTCGCCACAATATGCCGTATACAGCAACTGTTTCAATTTTAAAGAGGACGTAACGATTGAAAAGTAAATGTAGAAAACCATTGCATGGAATACTAAATGAAAGAAAGGTGCCTTTTAACCGCCCTCAAACGAAAAAAGCCTCACAACCCATCCTCCATTCTTCCCGACACCCTCCCCCCTTTCCACCCCTAGACCAACTGATCTCTTTGAAGTGAGGCGCCGCCTCCAAGCGCCCGAGGGCTGGGGCGGGTGGAAGAAGAGATCTGGTGGCACTGGAACTCGTCTGGAACATGCCAGGGTGGGGCGCTGGGTAACCTGAGGCAGGGGGACAGCTGTCGGGGGAGGGGGGGGGAGGGGGGACTGCCTCGGCTTCAGGGCCTCCGTCAAAATGACAGATCGGGTTACCGACAAAATCAGGGATTTAGATTACCATAGAGGAAATCCTGTAAATTGATTGCCGGCGTTTTTGTGTTCTACGTTTGCCCTTTGAGTTCCTTGGTCATGTGTCTTGAACGAACTCCACTACACGCGGTAAACGAACTTGGAGGATTGAGAATGGGAACGTTGTAGTACGAAAATCGTTACTGAAGTGACTAAAGTATTAGACATGATTATCAATTTCTAGTACAGTGATAGTATGTTAATGATATCATCTCATTTTGACTCATCAGCCACGACCGTTTGACGTCTTTTTTCTGACACGCAGTGTTTGTTTCTTTAACTCCTGCATGGTTGTCTTTGAGAAATTAGCGTAGGTCCTGTCGTGCTGCCAATGATGTGACTCTTACGTTCGACTGGCTGACATGGCACATTTGATTACTATTTCTCGTCTGCTCTTCCTTTTGCAAACATCTTTTGAAGAACACGTTTCCTTGTTATTTATGCGGTTTGACTCAAAATGAATCATTATCATTTAACCTATAATTTCATATCAAATTTTTTTGTGATGATTGCATGATGATGATAACGAATCTAGCCTTGTTTATTATATTTTCTCTTTGTGGCATAAGTTCGGCATGAACTTCTGACATTTGGTTTCTCCCATACAGCTCACGCAGGTGGAGTTTACTTTGGGCTGTAGGCAGCCATGATGCAGCTGTCGCTCAGCTGTAGGAAATCTTCACTGCCATATTTTCGTTGTCATATTTTTGGGCGCTATGCCTGCCATTGTTTGCGTTTGATAGTAATGGTTTGAATCTGTATTAATTCATGCGACCCCCATAGCCGGACTCCGCATGTGTAAGTAGCCCATCATGTCGTCCGATGTATCGGCCTGTTCATTGTCGTCTTAGTTCACCCCGCTCCCCCTTTTCTTTGTACTCTCATTTCGTCGTCTCATCAAGCCAACGCATCATGAGCATGGACAACTGGGACTTGCAAGGATAACAACGATGTGGTCTGCTTTGTGTGTAGCGCCCCTAGTTCCATGCCATCCTCTGCAGTTGAAATTGGCCATGCTATGAAAGTTATGCAGCTTTCTCTTTTCCCATACTCGCTCATTTTTTCAGATGTGCACATCTGTGTATGGCATCTTCTTCTTCTGCTGTCCTCTCCTGGCCTGTTTTTAGGCGTCAACGCAAAACAACGCACATGATCGCGTGCCATGCATATACAATAGAAACGCATACACACGTGCATACATGACGTATACACGCTCGCAGAGGCGCGCGTCCACATACACACACACGCACACACACACGCACACACACACGCACGCGCGCACATACACATTATAGGAGCACATCGTTTGAAAAATAGTTTCCCATTACCCCCGAGTTCTGGGGTCGTTCCTTCACACCAACTTTTACTCAAGACCGTCTCCCACCTCGCTGTTGCAGCACATAACGTCACTTCCTGCACCACAGACTCTAGACAGGTGCAGGCTTCCCTTCCATTCCCCCGCACCTGCAAACACCCTGCAGCCGCACTCCACCTCCAGTCCAAACCGCACCTGAGAGGAGCCGAGTCAGAAGGCTGATCATCCCGCTGATGCCGTCTTCTCTTTCCTCTTCTAACCCTCTCCCTGCCATTTGCCTCTACCAGGCTCCTTCACCGTGGCGGAAATGCTGAAGTCACTTCTACAGATAATGCTTAACGCGCTTTTTGGAGTCTTCCTTTTTCATCATTACAGTAATAAAATGCGTGCATTTTAACATTTTTGAACCTGGACACGATTTCTTTACTTGATGAACGAAACGAATATTGAACGCGTTCCCGAGATAAGCATAATTTGGCGGTGTATTTCGACTGCTCGTTTCACTGTCTTGTCAGAATCTTGCATATTTTTCCGATCAAACGAAAGTTTTCATTTCAATGACTGAGATCTTCGAAATTAATGGCATTTAGATCTTAAATGCGTTCTCATTTGTGTACTTCCAGTGTAGAAAACATTTGTATATAATCAAAACGAGCAAATCTCATGCTGGTGGACACATTATCGGGGCCTCTGGATTCCTTCATGCATAGGCCATACTCGGAGATTTCGTCTCAGTAGGATCCTCAATTTACCAACACTGATATCTTCGGCTATGTTTCCGTCGGAACAAGGAAAGTCATCCACTCGGGCCTCATTCACGTTTTGCCCTAACGGCAGCACACTTCCTCGTCTTTTCCTCTCTGTTGTATGCTTTCAACCAAGTGACACTGAGATTAGTTTGTCTTTTCGAGCACATTTCTATCTGATCTGTCACATCGTCGACAAGCGTGGAATGCTGAATGTTGTACAGTATAAGGCCCCATCCTGAATGTGTAGACATTGTCATGCGTGCGATTGGCTTGCATTGTTGATGGAACGTTTTATGTGCATGCCGTGTCTGTGTGTTTCCGTGTTGTTGCTGTCATATATCTTTAGATCAGTGACTGTTTCCGTCGTATCTGTAGCATACCTTTAAGGGTTTATGTATGCATTTGAGCAGATTTCCATCGCGAAGCCTAAAAAATGTTTGTCGTCATGTTTGGCCGAGTCAAGTCCCAAAGCGTGAATTGTGGTTACGGAGAGCTCTTTGAATAACTTATCTGTATGAAATAATGATGAAGCGATGGAATGTGTTCACCACATTAATCATAGCGATGACCTGGAGCTCTTTAGCAGTTTGGAAATTGAAAAGAGTTGAGAAAAGAGTATTGTCGTCCCTCCTCCAGTGTTGTGACAGGGAAAGAGGACAGCACGGAGTGCCTCAGCAGATTCCGCTTGGAGATTGGTTTCTCTGCAGAATTTGCTTCAATCGATAAAAATTGCCTGAACACATTTTCATGAACACGAACAAATCTTTTCATGAATATCTTGCTCAATTACATCAGATGCCTTCTCGTTTGAAATCTGCTCCTATGCTCCTTTGCAGTTTTAATGAACCATTGGCATCCCTCACAATGCATCGTTTCCTTTTGCGTTGACACTGCACCGTGGCCCATGTCGCTGGCATGATTGGTGGCAAAAGTCGCTTGTTCTGATTAACCTTTCATGTGTATAACGTCATTTGGAATTCTGTGGAAGTTTTACTTGATTTGTCACTCAAGTGCATTATTCAGCAGCCTTGCCTGCCATCTGTCAAAGAAGAATAATTTCTCTCACCCATGTGTTCGTGCATTAATGAACGTTTTTCGTCGCTCTGAGACGCCTCTGCGCAGCTCAGCTGAAGACTATTTTTTGTCAGACCTTGTTCATGATGGTTGTGTCTGCACACTTTAAGAATGTTGTTCATGTCGATGCCTTCAATTTCATGTTCTCTTTCATGTCCTCGTCCATGCCTCTGTGATTTCGCCCCGACCACGGCTTTGCGTCATGCCTCATTGTTTTCTCGCCTTAGAATATGATCAATGAACATGTCCTTTGCAATCTTTTTTGGGGTCTCACCCGAGTCATTTGTCACGTCCCGTCAGGAGCGCTGTCTCCGAGTACTGGGTCCCCGTCATCATGTCCCCACCCCAACCTCCTCTCGCGTGTTGACCCAATGAAATCCGTCACATGCTTTGTTCTTGTGCGTCCGTCTATCTTCCCTTGCGTCTCTTTCAGCCATGATCTTTCCCGCTGTTTAATATTTGCAAATTTGACATCAGCAACAATCTTGAGCGCTGACGAAAAGGAAGCAGGCAGAGAGAGAGAGAGAGAGAGAGAGAGAGAGAGAGAGAGAGAGAGAGAGAGAGAGAGAGAGAGAGAGAGAGCACCGTGAAACTACTCTTTCCCTACATTCTTTTAGTACAGCATTAGAATGTGAATATATATATATATATATATATATATATATATATATATATATATATATATATATATATATCGTCATAATAATGGGCGTAATAGTGGTTTTTAACTACAGACTTTAGTCAAATTTTCAAGAAAAAAACACTTATTTTAGAATATATAATTTTGTGCGAAATTACCGTGTCGCTGAAATAAAACAGATTTTACTGCCTGGTAGAAGCCGATTAAATGAAAGTAATTACGTTAAATGGGTGGCTTTGCGAGCAGTGCCGAGTTGCTTCGTGCGGAAAACGGCTGAAGGCCCAAGGGTAGCAGTGGAAGCATTCATACGAGTATTGCAGGTCGTGATTTTTGTCTAACCACAGTACTCTAGCAATAAAGCGATTTTAACTCGCTACGAGAATCCCCACACCAACAGCGCTGATACGACATTTCAGCTCTGTTCCTCTTTTCGCTCTCATTGACACGATGCTGCCTTGGGGAAAAACTCCATTTGCCTCTAATCACAATGATGCATAATTCACTCAATAAACATCACCTCTGGATTGTCTGCTCTGCTTAATAGTTTTAGAGCAGAATAATGAATCAACGGGACTTCTGCTCTCCCAGGGAACGGTGCTGGCAGAGGGAAGGTAGTCGGGGAAGAGGGGCCGGGGGGGGGGGGGGGGGGGGGGGGGAGGAGGAGCAGAAAGAGAGAGTTACTGGGTAAGGGGACTAGTGGAGGGATGGCGGAAAGGGTGGGTGGGTGGGTGGGTGGGTTAGGATGAGGGACATTAAGGAAGAGGCAGCCATGAAACGACAATAGTGATAGGGGACGGCTGAGGACACGATAAATTGATGACAGCAAACAGATCTAGATCGCAGGAGCCGTCATCGTCGAATTATATGCTTCCCTTGCTTTGGACAGAAGAGCTTGCTCGATGCAAGGACAGCCTTGCGGACGAACTCGATGGGATCAGACGACTCGACTCGCGGACGACGGACCCCTGGTGACTAAATCGCGGCATCAGCCATGTGTGTGATGGGTTCATGTCTCTTTCCAGTCAGTAGCTGAGAGCACAGCTGATCTTGTATTCTTGTTCTGTGTGCTGAAGTGAAAAGCGCCGAATCAGGACGACGATGTAGCGGCAAGAATTGTCCACGCTCGCGAAAATGTCTTAATGTGGAACATTGTTCATCGCTAGCAATGAAAGAGGGGAAAATATTGTGCATCGCACATTGATTTATAGCCTATAGGAACTGCAGTGTGTGATGGAACTATCCAAAAAGCACTTCCTCTGTTCATACTTTTTGCCATAATGCGACATCATCCTTAACCGAAACAAACCATCGAGTGGACATCAAGGATATGGTTTTTCAGTCCAATTTCCTTCCCAGAGACAACGTGTTAATTACCAAGGCCAGCGTCGTCCTATGCAGCCACTGTCGAATAATGCAGCCTTTAGATTTGCACGGCAGACTTTATCTGGCGGCCGTCTGCAAGAATAATCACTTCATTGGCCAGAAAACCGAGAAAGCGACTTGGGGCGATGGGGTCTTCTCTCGTATCGAGTGGACTGGTCATTTTCTTTTGTCTCAGCGCGTTGGTGTGGGGTGAAGGACAAAGCGCGAGGCAGAGAGACGGCCTGACTGCTGGTCATCTCGTTGTCTCAAGCAGCTGCACAGACGGATGCCCGGGGCCTCGTCTACAGGCAGCGGTCTTTGGAGCAGCTCTGGATGCACTCTGGGTGTCGGTAAAGGGGACGGAGGGTCCAGCAGAAGAGGCCGCGGGTCAGCAGAAGAGGCAGAGGGTGTCTAGCGGGAGCTGACCCCGGGCCGCGCCCGTCCAATACAGCAATCAACGGACCGCGCCCCTAGGGTCCAGGCGACGGAAGCCCATTATAAGTCGCACAGTTCGCTGACTTACCCAAACAGACGCAGGCGCTTATGAATCTTTAATCCGAGGAGGGCGAGACAGGGCGGAGGCCACGAGAGCGAAGAGGGTTAATCAGGCTAATTTCCTCCTCCCCTCCTTGGCCCCATCCCCTTCCTCTTTGTGCCCTTATGGATTCCATCCCCACCCCACCCCCACCCCCACCCCCACCCCCACCCCCCTTCTCACCACGCACGCCATCCAAACCTCTACCCCACGAATCATTCCAGGACTCCCTTGTCCTTTGTATTCCCTACTCGTTAAAAACATTCTGGATTTTCTTTCTCTCTCAAAAAGCAAAACCTTTGTTACTTTCGAGCTAGTCAGAGAATTTCTTCCATGCTCAACTGTAGGGGAAAATACATCATTTCGTCCCCAAGAACTTTGATTTTTTAAATACATCGTTGCTGAGACAACAGCCGATGGGATCGCTGTAAACTAAGGAGCCGTTTTATTGTTGTGTATAAAGAGAGGGAAAACAAAAACAAACAAAAATGTGAGGCATAATGACGATGATGTAATGTAATGGTTGACGACGTCGGAATAAAACAGCTATAAATGAATGATCAGTCGTCAAGCTAAAATTATGTATTTCCAAACAAAGGCGTGACTGCAGGAACTTACGCGCGTCTCAATAACGGTAGTTATTTTCCCAGTTGTGTTTGTCTGTGCAGTTCCAGCCGAACGCTCGTTTGACAAAGTGCGATTTATTTAGGTGGGGTTGGAGGTGTGGGGTTGGAGGGATGCGGACAGAGGGGTGGGGGTGGAAAGGTACGGGAGGGGGGGGGGGGTCATTACGCCAAGTGCCATGCATGAGCGGACGTGGAAACCAGCCATGTGCTAATCCTCTCCCCAGCTCTTTGTCATGGCCACACGAGAAAGATCAACGCCATGCGTCAAGCCTGGACTAATTATAACTCGTGAACTTTTCGAACTCAATCCAGTTTTTCAATGTAATCTGTTTGATGCCAGTTTTAATTCATGGTTGATGAATATTTAAAGCGTTCACTGCACATATAGTCTCGACGCAAATTAATTATACATGGAATAAAGAAGGTAGAGGTCGACATGTAATTTGGGGACAAGGAAAGGCAAACCAGAGATGAAGGGATAGGGGAGGACGAGATGTGGGGGTGGGAGATGAGGGGACACAGTTGGGGGAATGGAGGGGGGGGGGGGGGGGGGGCGATGTACTGAAGCTTTAGATTGTGAGCCCCACTGCCCCTTCTTCTTCCGTCTTTCTCTCATCCTCCCTCCCTCCCCCCACCCTCACTCTACCCCCCCCCCCCCCCCCCCCCCCCCTGCCCCCAATCCCCCGTCCTCTCTGATCATTTCTTTCATTTGGGGACGGTTCACGGGCCGACGCGCGCCATGTGACCTGTCATCCACGTCACAAAAACAGCAGTGACGGCCCCGGAAGAATGGGGAGTTGCTTAATGAGAGTTCCAAGTGGCGATTTCTGTAAGGGCTCCAAATGAAAAGCGCTAAAAATTTATGACCATTGTCGCCCTGGACGGCTCGTGTGGGGAAGGGATGAGAGATGAATCATTGTTCCCCCTGGCTGTCCCCGCTCGCTCTTTGTTGTTCAAGTGTGCCACCTGTTTTCTTCTCCCCTCCGTCCCCGGAATATGTTTGGTTATGAAAATTAATTTTCCTTCGTCGGCAATCAGGCGCAAGCAGAGCTGCTGTGGGGTGGGTGGGATGGCGTGGGCTCTAGTTGGGGGTGAGGCTCGGCTTTGGGTGGAGGGTAGGGGTATTGAGGGAGGGGAGGTGATGGAAGAGTTGAAAACTGGGTATGAGTTCGCGTTCCGCATCACCCACGTCCCTCCCAGCAAAACAAAGCCCGAGTTTTAAGACAAAGGCTATGGGATGTCGCGTCGTCCCGCGCCCCCTGCCCTCGTTCCCCCTCTCTGTCCCCTCAGTCCCGTCTCTCTTCTTTGTGCACCCTTCCAATCAATCTCAAATATTGGCTGGTTCTCGTTTATGAATTAAGGGCTGCAGACTGTTACCGGGGGGATTGGGGACACAACACACGGCGAAAAACGCGGCGGGTTTGATGTTGTGTCGGCGGAGACAAAGCTGTGGGTGCCCATTCCGTGCGCCTTTGCCTCTAATTCTTTCGTCAACTTCTCCTCCCCGGATCGCCACGGGTCAATTAGATTACAGTTTCCCGATCATTACTCTTGCTGACAAAGAGTCGCAGACGGAGAATGCACGCACTCAGCCATCAGGCCGCGTCTGCTAGTGTGCCTTGTGTGGTTTGGATTCCCACGTTCTTTGCTTCATTCTGCTTCATTCTGGAAGTGCGAACCCACCAGATGTAGCTTTTAGCCCCTTGTTTTGGATCAAATTGAGCTGAATCAGGACGTCAAACTCAGGGTGGCTGCATGCGTTCATGCTTTTTTGCTCTACTCGCTCAGCTCTCTCTCTCTCTCTCTCTCTCTCTCTCTCTCTCTCTCTCTCTCTCTCTCTCTCTCTCTCCCTCTCCTCTCTCTCTCTCTCTCTCTCTCTCTCTCTCTCTATTTATCGCGCGCGCGCGCGTGCGCGCACACACACACACACACACACACACACACACACACACACACACACACACACACACACACACACACACTCTTTCCCCGTGAATCTCATCTCGCATTGCCGACACTGCAAATCTAGGGGTCCTGTTTTAGTTTTTATTTCTGACGCAAAGGAACCGCCGGTCAAAACGCAATAACCACTTTCTGCTCAAGGTCGATGTCGCCATGGTTTTTGTATTGCATGAGAAGCGACGCTTGACATTTTCTCTCCATGCTCGCTGTATTGATTTCTCTCCCCAAGGCTCTTGTCATGCTGACTCTATTTATACCGAGAATCAAACGTCCTTCATTCTCAGCCCTTGAAAGTTTGACTTGCTTCTTTCCCGAAGCATTTCTCTCGCTGCACGAACTGCGACATGCTGACGCCACAGAGGAGTCGTAGTCGTCTTTGACGCCATGTTTTGCCTCGGTAAATAGAGGCAATAATCTTTCGGAGCCTTGTTAGAGCGGGCACGCATTTCTGTCTGGCGGATCCCGCAGCTGTGCGCGTTGTCGAACAGAGACTGCAGGAAAGCCACTGCCGGGGCACGTGGCTCGGTGGAGAACAGCTTCTCTCCTCCTTCGGCACATTACTCGTGGAGGAGGAGATGCAAAGCATCCGTATTAACCGATTTACTGCTAGGGGAAAGGCGTCAATTGCCACCATTTTCTTCGTTGTCTCGTGTCATCTGCTGTGCCAGTCAGGCAAGGGGCAGGGGAGGCGAGCTGCGGGGAAGGCGAGGATTGGAAATGCAGACCTCCGCGGCTGTGCGGCGTCCAGGGCTAATAGCGCGCTGCTGCCGCTGATCCCGGGCGCTAGCAGGTCTTCCTCCCAGGACGAAGCAGCACTTTTTGGAAAAGCTCTCCGGCTTCTCCGCACTTCTTCCATGTTTCCCATCAGCCCGTCTCGCTGTTTTCCTCCCCTTGGCCTATTTTCCCTTCCCTTTCCTTCCTTAGAGAACTCGTATGGTTTAACAGAGATGGTTTGTTTACGTGTGTCGCCTCGCTGTAGACAGTTACATATCTTCCTTTCGTGCATTTGTATTTCTTTCTGTTTCCCCCTATCTCTCCAAGTGCTTGTCAGTGCCGTTTCGTGTTTTCCCAGCGTATCTGCCCTTTGCTGCTAGAGGCCCGGCACCTTTCTGGCCAATCGTAAAGTTGGCAGTGTTAATCACATTTGCATTAATCTTTTGCTTATTTTTTTTCTGAAGGGCGAAGAGTTCCCCTCTCCCTTCCCTACCCCCTCCCTTCCCGTCTCTAAGCACACAAAAGCCATCAAGATATGATTTTGTAGGCATTAGTTTGTTTGCATGTATCGCCTTCGTTTTCCTCTTCTGCAGAGGTCTTTATGGGCCTTCCCTGCCTTGAAAGGCTCTCACGATCAGGACGAGGTTTAGCTTTGTCTTGCGGATGACAGGAGGAGGATTCCGAAAGAATCTACAGACTATTTGCTTTTCACTGAAAGAGAAACATTGCAACGCACATTTCTTAAGGACCGCTGTTCACGCCGCAAAGACACGCGACCACAGTATTAGACTTGTGCGGCCCATTAATCAATTCGACCCACAGAGAGTAAGCCTGTCGCACACTAGGCTATAAGCCCTATTTCCGCCCAGAATGGAAGTTACTGCTATGCATTGCCTCCGGGAATACGTGATTAGCATCATTTTGATGGGCCATCTGTTTGTCGGTCACGTCGTGTACTTTGCTCCTCACGCGTGCCTCCTTCTCGGACGTTCATACACTGGCGATTATCTTTCCACCCACGCTTCTGCTAATGTAGGAAATCCTTTGATCAATTTTTCACTCAAAAAGGCATCTCGCAAACAGCAAGCCTCAGTGGTCTGAGCAACATGGAAACTTTTCAGAAACTTTCTAGTGGACGTAAGCACGTTAACGCCCGTGGAACTACCACTCTGCGGGGAGATGAGCCTGATGAAATACTCGTGCCCGCTTCCCCTCCGGAACAGCCTTGCTGTGGTCAGGAGTCGGGAGACTGGTGCCAGGAGGCTTCGACTGCCGCCCTGGAGGTTCCACCAATTTCTCAGATGACCATCAGTCACTGGGGCTGCCCCCAGATGCACGGCGTGCCGGAGCGCAGAGACCCATCCGTCTGGCGACCCTGACCTGTCTTGCTGACGTCCGTGCTGCCTGGACCGCAGACGTCTGGAGTATACAGTGACAGCAGCTCTTTAGATACCCTCTTTGATGTCCTACGCTCTTGCTGCTGGGGTGTTCTTTCTTCTAAATATTTATTGAGTTGTTTTGAGCGCCAAATGAAAGTACATTAATCATTTTCTTCATAAATGAGCAGAACTGTTTGATCCTAACACGAAAAAGAGCTCTTTTAAAAGTACGTGCATAACTGGTTGAGAAAGTTTTTTTTTTCTTAGTCTAATAATTGAACAGGAATGTGGCAGATAGCGAACTGTTAGTAGGATAGACCGTTCGTTTGTTAATCGAGTGCATGCAATTTTCTTAATTAAGCTTCTAGCCAGAAGGAATCGACAAGTATTCGCTAATCCGTTCTCTGCTTCAAGTTTAGAGGTTTGTCATTTCCTACGAGGCAGATAAAATGATTTCAAGAATGTAAAGCTGCTTTGTGCTCCATTATTTTCCCTACAGCGTTGAACTTTTAGAATGATTTCATGCTCTCTCGATCTTTCAAGGAAAATTCCACCCCCGTCTTATCCACACACACACACACACACACACACACACACACACACACACACACACGCACACACACACACACTCACACACACACACACACACACACACACACACACACACAACCACACACAACCACACACACACACACACACACACACACACACACACACACACACACACACACACACACACACACACACTCCATCCCCCCTCTCCCCCCCCCACCCCCCCTCTCTTCCTCCCCCCCCCCCCCCAGCCCCACCCCCCACCACCCCTCTCTCTCTTTCTCTCTCTCTCTCTTTCTCTCTCTCTCTCTCTCTCTCATTCTCCCTCTCCTTCCCCACCCCCTTTCTCCCTTTCTCCCTCCCACCCAATTCCACCCCCATTTTATTCCACACACACACACACACACACACACACACACACACACACACACACACACACACACACACACACACACACACACACACACACACACACACACACACACTCACACACACACACACACACACACACACACACACAACCACACACAACCACACACACACACACACACACACACACAAACACACACACACACACTCCATCCCCCCTCCCCCCCCACCCCCCCACTCTTCCTCCCCCCTCCCCCCACCCCCACCCCACCCTCTCTCTCTCTCTCTCTCTCTCTCTCTCTCTCTCTCTCTCTCTCTCTCTCTCTCTCTCTCTCTCTCTCTCTCTCATTCTCCCTCTCCTTCCCCTCCCCCCTTTCTCCCTTTCTCCCTCCCACCCGGAACATTTTTGAATATGGAGGAGACAAGGAAGGAAAACCTTGGAGCACTGCTGCTGCTGCTGCTGTCGGTGTAATACTCAGAGCAGGAAGGACTCCTCCCAGTGGACGTTGCCAATCAGGCGATTTTTTCCTCTCTGCTCTCACGTCCCCTTGGTCTCGGCGCCGAGGGTTTCCTTGATTGCCTGTCCTGGATGTACCCTCACGCTGTGTTCCTCCCTGGTGTGCCGAAATAGTTCCTCTCCTTTTTTAAAAGTGGGAAACAGGTTTGTCATAATCAAGAAACGAAGAGAAATGTCGATTTAGTTTCACCAAATCGAGGAAACGTGAAATGTTATTGGTTGCTTTTTCAATATTTCTTTTCTTGTCATGTCTTCTTCCTCTTGTTAACAGACATAAGGGCACTGAGGGCAAACCGAGAGATGAATTTATAAAGAAACAATTCAATTTTTATTTAAGCGTTTTCGAAGTAAACATTTGTCTTTGCTTGCGAAGGCAAAAGAGCGGAAGCAGTCGTGATTGGAGAGGCGTAACTTGCTCCCTGATGACGATGACGTGAGCTTGTCAGCCATGACGGCTCTCGAGGTCGAAGGTCACGTCCGCTACCACGTAAAGCACGCGTGTCTCGACGACCTCCATCCGTTTGATGCCCTCAGCTGTTGCGTCGATGATGTTTTAATGGCTGGTCGGTAATGTTGTTTTTTCCGACTTTGTCTTGGGAGTTCTCCTTGAAATGACAAAGCAGTAACCCCTGAGTAATCCTAAAGCAATATTTCGTCTGTCTTAATTGTCACACTGACATGTGAATCATCGTTAACGAGTTTTCTCGTCGTGGAATTGCGCCTCCTCACTGGAGACCTCATTTTCTATCGGCACTTGATTGGTCGCAATCAGCGCCGCGGAAAGGACGGGAGCGATTCCCCAGTCCAAACATTTTGCCGGGAAATTCGAGATCCTCGATGGGCCATTTTGGTCGGGTCCACAAACACTTGATGAATAAATCAGGTTAGAGGGAGGGAGGATGTGGTCGGAGTGCGTAATGCTCTAACACCAACTTATTGAGGCGGGCTGATTGTAAGTTCTGACTTGGGCGAAAGCCTGCCTGTTCCTGATACAATTATGACAGTTAACGTCATCTCGGGCGGTTTTGGCATCAATCACTCGGGTATGAATCATATATCCCGACTTGTAGCTGTCCCCAACCTTTTGGCCCCAGCAGAATTTGGGCAGGCTGCTCTGAAGACCGTTCTTTTCTGAAGACATGACTTGCTGGAACTCTTGGTGTATCTGTCTCTGCCTCGCCTCTGGCTGTCTGGCTCCCTGGCTGTCTGCCTGTCTGCCTGTCTGTCTGTTTGTCTTATGTCTATTTTTCTATCTATCTTCTCTCTCTGTCTGTCTGTGTCTGTCTCTCTCTCTCTCTCTCTCTCTCTCTCTCTCTCTCTCTCTCTGTGCGCGTGTGTGTCTCTCTGTATCTCTCTGTGTCTCTGTCTCTCAATCTCTCTCTCTCTGTGTCTCTCTCTCTGTCTCTCTCTCTCTGTCTGTCTCTCTCTCTCTGTCTCTCTCTCTGTCTCTCTCTCTCTCTCTCTCTCTCTCTCTCTCTCTCTCTCTCTCTCTCTCTCTCTCTCAGTTCAGGCGAAATGTAAATGTTTACCTTTCCCTGAGAGACCAGAGAAGCGTAGCCAGCCTTCATCTTGCTTGACCCGCGCCCTGCCTTCGCACTGCCTTCGTCTGAAGTGACTGATGCTCAGGCAGTGTTTGCAGTCAGGTTTTATACCCAGCCTGTTTGCCGATGCTATCTGGTTCGTGTTTTTTCTGACTCCCAGGGTCTATAGAGTATATTGGAGTTTCGGACGAGTGCAGGGAAAGGAGGGTATCGAGCGTTTAGTTAGCGTTTCCTCCTGAAGGAAGAGCAGGTTTTACATGTGGCTCTGAGCTTGCCTCGTGAGGATGCAGTAAGCCTGCAGCCAATTCGTCTTGACTATTTTTTGTCTTTCATCCTTAAAATCTAACTGGATGGGCTTTTTAATTGACGTAGTAATTCTTTGTAGCTAGTTTCACCCTGCCATAGAAGTATGTTTTGAGGGAAACTTTTTTAATTACTCTGAGGTCATGCCGTGCCCGAGGCAAATGCAAGCTGGAGGAGTATGGAGGTGGGGGCACAAAGGAAAAATGAGGTTAGAACGCCAAAGTTACTTCATTGCTGTACGTAGCTCATCACAGTATCCTCTCTGTGAACATTTTACTTTCGCTTGTCTACACGCATCCCCCTCCTCACCCACCCACCTTTCTGTCGTTCTCCCCCCCTCCCTCTCTCTCTCTCTCTCTCTCTCTCTCTCTCTCTCTCTCTCTCTCTCTCTCTCTCTCTCTCTCTCTCTCTCTGTGTCTGTCTGTCTGTCTGTCTCTGTCTCTCTCTCTCTCTCTCTCTCTCTCTCTCTCTCTCTCTCTCTCTCTCTCTCTCTCTCTCTGTGTGTGTCTCTCTCTCTGTGCGTCTCTCTCTCTGTTCTCACTCTTAATGACTGTGTATAGATATTGTAGCCGCCAGAACTGTGGTTCGTGTTTTGAAACATGCATCATAACACTGACACATCACCTAACCCTACCATCTGCCCCCGCCCCTACACCTGTCCCCATGAGGGTATCTCGTCTATGTACCTACGCCACTCTGTTACCCTTGACAGTCGGGATAAGTCACTCTGGAAGCATGTATGTATGCATGTCATCTGCGAGGGAATGCCAGTTACCTTCGTATAGAGAGCGGTCCCGTGGTCTTCAGGGTTATTAGCTTATCGATTGGCAGTGCGGGCCGTGGCCCCAGAGACCTGGTGCGAATGGAGCTTCTGGTGCCAGCGCCCTGGGCGTGATTTTCCTCTGCCAAGTCCAGGCTTAGTGTGGCTGTTGCCCTCCAGTCCGTAACCCGAAGCCACAGGCAGGATATAGGCCAGGGCAGCGCGGAAAATACTACGCTGACATTTTTGTCTGAGTTTTGAAGAAGAGAGGCTTCGAAGATCGATGCTCAGCGAATGCGTTTGAATCGTACGTAGTTTTTTACGTCGTGTATGTAAAGAATTCATTTTTTTTCCCTCGACAAGGTCGAAACCTATTCTTTCTCAACGACTTATCTGGACTTTTCGGTCCCCAGGGTCTTTCTTCATCGATATGCTTTGGGAATTTGTTTTCTTAAATATGTTTCTATGGGGTTGCTGTTGTTGTTGTTGTTGGAAATTCAGTACGAAATCGGTTTGAGTGAGGACTTTTTTTCCCTCCCATCTTCTCCAACTGGTCATCACCTACTTGGTATGTGTGGAACGAAAGCAGGGTTTTGCAGGCGTGTAGTTTGGCAGCTCTTGAAAATCCTGGTCGGATCGATGATGTTGGCGTTGGCTGAGGGACATTTGCCAGAAGCAATGAGTACAAGGTCGAAGACATGGGAAGAATGAAGCAACATGGGTTGAGCTAAGATCTCGTGTTAACCTAGAAAAACGAAGTGCGCTAGTCCTTACATTTTGTGGTTTGGTCTCATTTTCTGTCAGGGTTTCTGGCAAGTTTGTACTGTTAGCTGTTAACGAAAGTGAGGGTAAGACAATGTAACTTGGAATTTGACGCCGAAATATTAATCATGAAACGCTCAAGTCATTTCCAGAGAAAGAGTGCGAGTACATGGAGAGAGAGAGAGAGAGAGAGAGAGAGAGAGAGAGAGAGAGAAAGGAGAGAGAGAGAGAGAGAGAGAGAGAGAGAAGGGGGTGGGGGCATTTGCTGGAAGACAGGCAGACAGACAGGCACACTGACAGACATACAGATAAACACACATACAGAAGGACGGAGTAGCTGCTCTAGTAAGACGACCAGCAGGGAGTCTGGCTCAGTGCTGTGAGGCGGCCATTTTTGCTGGCAGCCTAATCATGGTGGGAAACGTGCGTCCTGTCATTGTAGCAGCACCGGCCGTGGCCGTGGCCCCGCCTGATAATGGCTTCATGCTTCAGTTCCTTTCAAATTCACCCGCCGTCGTCCGCCCTCCTTTCGCTTCCTGCTGTAGCCCCCTCATTGACAATAACATCCCCCATCAGAGCCTGCTGCGAAGGATGCAGGCTTCCAATTCGCAACGACATATGGAAATGGCGGCCAATTCAAACGACTTAATCCTAAGTCAAGTCTCTGGAAATCAATGAGGGATGGCGCCCGCCTTCTACTCTATCAATTAGCCATGAATTTTGGAGCTCGTGTTGATTTGCACAGCTGGTGATGCGGATTGCTGGGAGGTCGCCCGGCAGTGGAGGGAAGAAGGGAGACCCGGGGGTCGTGTTTTAAGAAAGCCCCGTAATTATCTCCCCTGTCGCACGTGCGCACAGCCTCTTTTTAGGTTTCGCCTCACGTCAGCCTTTGTTTCAGGAGATCGACTTCTCGAGTTGGACGGAAGTCCTCATTAAAATTGTGTTTCGCCAGCGCGCCCGCGCTATCCGTGCTGCTCGAATGACTCGAGCGACAATGCTCAGCCCAAGGTCCCCTCGTCCCCTTTCGCTTTGAAGTCTCCCACGGCCTTCTGTCTTTGCGGCATGACTCCGTTCGTTGAGCTTCTATTAGAGAGTATTTGGCCAGAAGTGGTCGCTCGTCAAGTTATACGAGTATATTAGTCACGACGAACTAATGATCTTTACCTCAACAATGCGTCATTGCAGATTTGTAAGGTTCTTAAATGCCTGCACTGTGTTGTTAGTATGCATGGCATGCTGAAGGAGGATTATTATAGTTGTTAAAAGAAAATGTACATTCAGGACGATATAGCACTTGGAATGAAAGCTTCGTCTGTATGGGGTATGAGTCTCCCGCAGTGATGAGGTAAGTAAGTCTTTTGAAGAAAGTGTTGCTAATGGAAACGGCTTTGAATAATCCACTTTCGGAAGGCACGGTTTAAGTATACGTTCTGTAAGTATATTGTCAGCAACGACGATCATTTTTTAAAGGCACTTCATCATCAGACAATATCTTTATCCTCTGTCAAACGTGTAGAGTGTAGGTCAGAGGCGAGTAGTAGCGGGGTCAAAAGTGCCATCGTTGTCAATTACGACGGCAAAGATTATATGCCTTACCGTGTCAAACACAATGTCAATATTTCTCTCGCGCCTGCCAGTGTTGACCGTGTAAGTATTGACGAGTACCTTCACAGCCTACGAGACCGCATGAGAAAATCCGTATGCTTGCACAAGGGCGATGAATGCACTGAAGGACTGCCGATGGAGACACCCGGTACCTCTCGAAATCGATTTCTACGACGAACGTAAATATTTTTTAAAGAATGTAATAACAGGATGAACTAAAAACTGCAGCAAAATTGGACTAGCGCCGACGATTAGATCGATGCGGTCATGTAAGTAAATGCTTCCATCATGTAGGTAAATTTGTCCGTCAGTGATTAGTGGGCGGCGTAAGTAGTATGGATGACTTGGACAATACTTTGGTTGTCTTATCCCCTGCGATTTGAATATCTGACAGCGTTGTCGTTTGCCAAAGTGGGGACAGTTTTTCTCTTGGAAACATGTTCAAATATCTTTGGGAAATAGTCGTTTTTGTCTCGCTGCATTATTCATTGGCACTCTTCGATTCCCGCGTGCACCACCAGGGAATACGAGCAGCCACATGAGCTGGTAGACGTCCGACTTGACACTAGGAGCATAAACACGAGTATTGACCAACCGTGCCGCCTTACATTGCAGCACAGGGCGACATCTCTTTGATTCCTTTGTGCTGACTAGTGTCTCCTGTTTGCCTTGGCAGTCTAGCTGGGATTCCCTTTGGATCCCGGGAAGAATGTCGGGACCGCACTCAGGGGCAGCCCTAAAGTTTTCATCCTCTTTCATTCCTCGCAATGCCATTTTCATTCCGCGTCGCAGTTCTCTATTTTCACTTCAATTTTCTGGAAATGGATGCTAGAGAGTGTCCATTTCTCAGGGTTGCCGTCGCCCTTCGAAATGAAGACTGGCCCCAACTCATTGCTCATTTCTCAGGCGGGTCTTAGAGAGATTCCAAGTGTTGCTGCCTGTCCGCCCCCCCCCCCCCCCCCCCCCAGGGGAATGAAGGAAAAACAGCGCCTGCTGATGAAGCCACGCCAGAACTGATGACGAGATGAACCCAGGAGATCCTTAAGGAGGGGAAGGGGAGAAAGAGAGGGGGAGGAGGGGGGAGAAGGGGGGGGGGGGGGGTAAAGCCGAGAAATGGGGCTAGAGAGGAAATGTATGGGATGGTAAAGATTTTAAGAGAAGAAAGTGGTTACACAAGAAGATTCTAAGCTTTAATCCCCACACTTTCGTAAGACCTAGTTTTCAGTGTCAAGTTTGTATGCATAGATAGCTAATGGGTGTTAGTAATGTAATAACGCAGATTTCTGCTGAAGTAGTGGAGCGATGACCAATCAACAGTAAAGAGACGAGGTGAGGGATGCGAAAATTATTTCTGATTCCACACTTCTGCTCTGTTACTCCGAACTCCTCGAGGGTTGTGGCTGGCACAGCAAGGGTCAGATGAGAGATCAGCAAGCAGATGAAGATCACCTCTAGGCGTGGCTGCTCAGACCGAGCCGTCAGCGTCCAGATCCCCCCATAACGCGGTTTTCTGCTTCATCGGAGGAACATCAGTGGCCACAAAAGTAATGATTCACCACTTGACGTTCTCTTCACCGTCCCCTCCTCAAATTGCCTGCCGACATGGGCAGCCATGCCAGAAATCGATGCAGTGGCTAAGCGATCGGGGATGGGGGAAATAATGGCGCGGTGGGACTGGGGTGGAGCCCGAAGGTCTTGCCAAAAAACGGCTGTGGAGGACGTGCAGACCCTGCTTCGGGTTGACAGGCCGGACAGCACCAGGTCAAGGCGTGGCTCAAAAGGAAGGGTCCGTGGCAGAAGGGAGGGTCTCAAGGACGGAAGAAGAGAGGGAGGAAGGGAAAGAGTAGAGCGAGGGAGGGAAGGAGGGAAAAGAAGACGACGCATGTGGACGGCCAAATGAGCTGTGTGATTGGGCTTTAAGTGCTGCCGGTGGCGTCAGGATCACACCCTCCCCTGTCTCCGTCCTCGGCTTGCCATCCATAATCCCTCCTTCTCAATGAAATTATTCCTCCGAGAGCCGGTCGTGGAAATGAAGTGCTATTGCGTTATGTTGGAGACAACTCTATTCTCATCGGGTTCGACTGCACTTTGTTATTGTCGCGAGCCTTCAGAAACTGCCCCCGGTATTTTATGCGTGTTTAATAAGGCGGAAGGAGCAAGGGGATTTTAGTTGAAGAGGATGTTATTGATCGGGATCGAAAGTTGAGCAAGAATCCAGACATAGCATCTTTTTATTTGTCTCACGTGTGCAATGTTTGTGTTAGTCTTGATGGCGCCATTCTTTGGTGCTTTAGCTCTAGTTTTTGTACATTGAAAGTCATCAAAAAGTGTGAAGTCACTATCATTTGCCGGGTCGACATGACTTGGGAGTGCTTTATGCACTTTGTGTCAGATTACTTTATGAAACATTTTTGTTAGTCTCATGAGGTTAAAACTGCCATAAGCTACTTCCGTGGCAAGAGCAGATATTCCGTGATCTGTTTCAACTGTTCAATGTTATTTATCGCTCTCTTCTTTTTCTCATTGAAAATGGCTTTTTACTAGGCACTGCTCCGGTTTAAATCTATTTTTTGTAGTTATCCATTTGTTCTTAAACGATTTGATGTTTTTGAGGTCAGATCGAGCGCGGGTGTTTGTGTAATGTTACATTTTTGCAATGTAATCGCACGATATATTTCTGGCTTTGGTGTTCCGTAGCCTTTCGCACGCTGTTTGGCAGGAATTTCCCGACAGCTCGCAGCTGTTTTCCTGGGCCAAAGACCAGGGGAAATCACTTCGCAAGCACGTCACAGCGCTCTCCAATCCAGACGGTGCGACAGAGTTGTTGTCTTCGCGCTTGCGCGGAATTGATCGCGCAATTTTGGGCTGTGAGACGGAGGCGAGATAGCCTGTTATGAAACGGCGCTGTGATGTCTTTGAAAATATTGGCCTCCGCTCATGCTGTCAGATATAGATGGCCGGGTATGCCCTGGAAATAATTCATCATACACGGGTGGGCAGATGCTTCCCCCTTTTCGGATTCGTCTCTGTACCTCCTCTTCCCTGTTTTCCTCCACCGCTTCCTCCCACCCCCTCCCCATCCTTCCCCTATTGAATCTGACGCGTGCCTTGCACTCATCTTCTCCCCCAACCCCCGCTCAATCCCTCCCTACTCCCCATCTCCCACGTCTCTTAGATGAAGATATTGCCCGTACCTTTGTCTTTGGTCTGCGAGCCTGCCTTTTTTTCCCACCTCGCTCTCACCCTTCCTTCTGCTCTGCTTGTTCGACACGATTTCAATTTCTGTTGTCATGGTAACGCCAGCATGATGGAAGCATTATATAAGCCAGTTGAGCATGGCAAGCTTAGGGCAGGAGGAAGAGAGCGCTTTCTTATCGAGATGATCCGAAGGCAGCAACCAGCGTTGTAATTATCGGTAGCTTAAGAACGTTGATGTCTCGTGGGTGGCGGGATAGGAAGGCAGGTCGCACTGACGCCAAGTTTGATAATAGATCGAGGGCATCAAAGTCCCTCGGTTTTCCTACCAGTCCCGTATGAATCCCTTTATTACAAAATTGGCCGGGCCTGCGCAGCCGGTTGGAAATGGTCCGTTCAATAAATAGCTCGAAATTCTGTGGAGGCCGTTTCCCTGCGACTGTTCGCTCCCAGATGATAAAGCTTTTAACTTGATGAAGGGAAATCTACTTAAGGCTTGCCTTTTGTGAGGGGCAGTCTCCGCTATTAAAGGACTTGGGAGGCAAAAGATGAAAACGTTCTTTTTTTTCTCCGCTCGTGGGACTTGCGTTGCTCGTGTGCTGCTCTGCACGCCTGAGTCTGTCGTTTTAATGGGAGATTTGCGCACGGTTAGTTTAATGGTGGCTTAACCTTTCGGTCCCTTCTTGGTTTGGTGATGATATTTGGCAAAGAGGCGAACCCTCTCCCTCTCTCTCTCTCTCTCTCTCTCTCTCTCTCTCTCTCTCTCTCTCTCTCTCTCTCTCTCTCTCTCTCTCTCTCTCTCTCTCTCTCTCTCCTCTCCAACTAGAAAGTTCCTGTGTTTACTCTAGGAAAAACACTCCTTGTAGCAGAGCCCAGAATATACACTATTTTCTTGCGTCCCCTATCTGACTGGTCGGTGAGTGAAAAACGCGAAGCCATCAGCGAAGAAGTAGCCAAGATGTAGCGGCGGTTAAGCCGGACATAAATCAAAAGCGTACGAGGCATTTGCCTCGTCTGTGTACGCATGCGCAGCGCCGAGGGAGAGGGGATAACGATGAAGAATGGAGCAGATGGAGGAGCGGCATCCTTGGCCCATTCGGGGTGACTTCCAATATTGAATAGCGGCAAGTCCGCAATCAATACGAAGGGGTTTCTACCCAAATGGAAGTGGCCCCCATCGCTAAAGCCTCTGTCCATCACGCACTACCCTGCCCGTCACCCTCTGCCACTCCTTGGAGATCTCTACTCTCCCCTCCGTGTACCGTCCTTACTTGCTTATTCTCTTTCAGCAGCCTTCCCCTCTGCATCTCTCGATACATTACACCCTAGTCCTTTTCATTCTTCCCTCTCACCCACCCCATACCTAGCAATCCCACCCCACCCCCCACCCCATTTCCCCAATCCCTTGCCGCCCGCCACCCCTTCACCCCACGGAATGAGGATCCTAGCGGCGGCGAGCTGTCAGTCTCAAGGAGTCCCGACACTGAAAGGTCAACAGGCGAATGGCACTGTAGGAACCAGGGGCTTTCCAAGTAACCGGGGACCTTTCCACGGGATGGAGATGGGGAACCTGGTGACGGACAAGAGGAAGGGGACGAGACGGAAGAGGCCGTCCTGGGAGGAAAGCCGTGGCGGAGCTGAAAAGGGGAGAGCAGTCAACAGGCTGCCTGGGGCCGAGACGGTCCGGAGATTCCCAAGCAGGAACGGCTGTGGTGGGGATCGGGCCGTGGCCACGTCTGGCAGACGGGAGGAAGAAAGGCTGATGGATGATGGACGGGCGGCGGCTCCGTCGGAAAGACCTGAGGGACGGCGCGGGACGGCGGCCAGCGTGAGACCGCGCGGAGACGCTGGGTCTAAAGAAAAAAGCGAGATAGCGTCGTGCACCATTGCCCTGTGGCAGGGGTTTGCCGGAATGGACGGAACTGCCGGTGTTTGGACATGCCGATGCGAGAAGCTGCGCTCTGCGACGCCTTGGAGGGTTCGGACGTCGGGGAAGAGGAGAGAAAGGGAAGAGGCCTAATGGGAACCATTGATCGCCACAAGAAACGGCACTGGTGCGTGCTACGCGGTGCGGGATTGCTGCGCCCACAAATCATGATATGACACGGCGAGAGAGAGGGAGCGAATGGAGATGGAGCGTGTGTTTGGGAATACAGATTAATCTCTCCCTTTCCTCCACGCCTTCTCCTCCTCCTCTTCCGTCGTCCGTCTTGAACCATAGTAACCGTGGATTTAAGAAAAAATCAGTAGAAAGTTGGATGCCAGTGGACGTGCTCTGCATTTGTCGGTCCTACTGGCCTGGCGTCCATGATTATCTTGTGGTTAACCGTAGTGAGTTTTCGACTGCTATGTATTAAAAGCGATTGAGGTTACCAATGTCAATTGATGTATTTTCATTGAGCAGAATATACTGCAATGATCTGTTTGTGCAATGACTTGGTATGTGAATAAGGTTGATTTTCTTAGCAATTATTTCGTATCTTTTTCCAAATTAATGTTCCTCCTGTGTTATTGAATTTTATAACTACATCATATTTCAAATAACATTCCCATTTCTCATCCGAAAAAGACAAGTATTTATTATTTCTTGCCCAATATGACCTGACATGCTTGTGAGTCTCTGTCTTATGGATGGATGGATGGACGGACGGACGGACGGAGTAATGGACAAAAAGTTAATAAATAAATATGAATATAACCAACTTCCATTACGTACACTTATGAAGGTAAAGCAAGTAAAATCACTTTTTTTTAAACTTCGTAACGCGGGAGCCATTGTACGGGCTTTAATGAATCCTTCAATACCAGCCAATCCAGGCACTCTTGGGACCGATGAAAGGCAGGCCTGGGTCGAGGAAATGGAGTTGTCTCCCCTTCCATCTGGCATCCTGGAAGCACGATGTCCGTCCCGTCCGTCCTTTAGGTCTTCTGTCTCCACACGCAGTCTGTCTCAATCCACTGGGTTCGCTGAAAATAGATTTACGACCCACAAACCTTGTAAATCTGGAGCCGATATGGATGGCGCTCGGCTTTTCTTCTGTACTTGTCCCCAGCCCTTTGAACACCCCTCCGTTACTTCCCTATGCTCGTCCTTCCAGAGGTTTCGGTTGAGTCCATTACGCTATGCAGGGACGGCAGGCTGTGAGTGTGCCTGGATCTGTCACGAGCGATCCCTAGGGAGCTGTTCATCACGTGACCGGACAGCTAGGGGCTGCCGCGGGGCCGGGTCATTAGAACGCTTGCACGCTGCTGAAGTTGCGGGCCCTGATAGCGACCTGCAGCAGTCAGGGGGGACCACTCTACTGACACGCTCGCTGGCTCGGATAACCCTTCTTACAGCCATTGAGTCTGTGTGTGTGTGTGTGTGTGTGTGAGAGAGAGAGAGAGAGAGAGAGAGAGAGAGAGAGAGAGAGAGAGAGAGAGAGAGAGAGAGAGATGCAACGAGGTAGTTTGACAGGCAGGCGGGCAGGCTGAAAAATACGCAGGCAAAAATGGATCTTTAAAAATCGACAAGCTGTAGCAGATGGACGAACAGGAAGACTATGTTCATAGATATTCTTTAAACAAAAAGGGGGCTGCCGTTTAAAATGCTGCAGACCACTGGAAAATTACATTTTTGTCATGCCAGATTCTTCAAAACAAGTAAATAATAGAACCAGTTGTTGCTTTCGTCCTTGCCAAAAGCTCTTTTGCTTTGTCCTCCTGCTTCCTACAGCTGATTATTGACAAGAAAGCCTCTGCCATAGCAACCGCGAACGCTGCTCCCCCTATGCAAATCTTCCTTCTTTTTTCCCCCTTTCATTCTCCTGAAGTTGGTTTTTCCTCTGAGGCGAGGACTCTGATCTCATTTAAAATGCTAGTCGGTTGTTCCTCCTAGCACTGTTGGCTTTAACCTGTTTGCCAACCTTTTCTTTCAGGCTGTTTCTCGTTTCTTTCTGTCTTCTTTTTGTCCACCTCGCTGTTGCTCGTGCCACACGTTGCCTAGGGCCGTTAGTTTGGAGGCCTTTGTAGGGAAGAGCGAGGCATCGGTCAGGCCAGAGCTATGATCTCTATTGATCCTTCCCCTGGCGTGCGGGGATGCTGATGGTGAGCCAACATCCGCATCACCAGCAGGGTGTCTTCCTTTCACGCAGTGCGTGATCTCTGTTGTCTCGAGCAAAGATGTTTTCCCTCCTCTGTCCTTGTCGTAGGAAATGTTCGCTCTATGTTTCTCTGCCTCTCCTCCTGCCGTGTTCACTAAATGAATCACGTTAGTGTTCCCTTCTTCATTTACCCTCACCATAGTCTGTTTCTGAAATCCCGGTCACCCTTCATAACCACCACCCTTCTTTCTCTCTCTCTCTCTCGCGCGCGCGCTCGCACTCGCTCGCCCGTTTACTCCCTTGCTTGCTGTGCCTTCTCGATTGGTAGCCTCCTCGATTGCGCCCCTCTTCCCTTTCTGCTCAGTTCCTCCGGTGTCTCGCGTGAATTTCAGTTAAAGCTGCACGTTAAATCACATGACGTAGTGAAGAACTTGAATTTTCTGTCTGAATTTCATCTTGCAGAAAAGATGGTGGAAATTAACGGGAATTCTCAAAGGTTTTCTGACATATTTTTCAAAAACGTGTTTCCTCGTATTTGAGCGGTCCATATTTCGTCATAGGCGCTCACTTCTGGCTACTTGTCAAACGATTGCCGTTCTTGCTGCCGAAAGAAACAATCCAAGCCGTGAGTAGTCTGACGAACGCTTCGTCCACTTCAGTTCAGGAGGGGGTCAACGTACCTCGTCCCCTGCGTTCTGCTAACATCGCCAGGTCTAGTGGCTGCTCTCTGGGAGGATCGTTCCACATGTTTCGGACGGTTTTTACCTCGTTTAAAATTCTCGGCCCTTTAAAACGTTCTTTTTCCTCCGTCAAGCGTTTGAAGGTTGTCGTCGGACCCAGCTGCCGTAGCGTTCAAGAGCCTGCTGGTGGCGATTGGTAATCTAATGGGACATCAAGACGTCTTACCTTTTTACCGGCTCCCCGTCAATCGATGGCCGTGTACCGCCCGACTCTGTCAGGCTCTGATGGTGTCCCGAAGGAAAACTGACCGATGTTCTCTTGGCCTCGAGATGCGTTCAACGAGTACGTGGAAAACATTCGGAGGATAATTGGTTAAGTGTAGTGGGAAACCCACGAAAATATTTTCTTGTTGTTGAATGTCGTTATGTTTTTTAAACAGTACTGTCGCAATGACCACACATTAGGCGTTCATTCATAATTTTGCATCAACCGTTTTGTGCGTATTAATCAAATACGCTAATTTCTCATTAGCTCGCCTGATATTTATCTCTTCTTTTTCAAATATATCTCGCAAACGTATCCAAAATAATTCTTCGCGAACAGATCTGAAGCTGGTAGCGAACTAAGTCCCCTTTGACAGCCTGTGCTTTCCGCACACCTCTCACTGCATAGATGCCACCCTCAGTCTATTGATGTTGACGACGTGCAAGGGTGCATCAACGCAAGGCAGACGGCTTGCTGGTCGAGAGGAGAGCGTGCGGGCATTAGACAGATGTCCAGGGAGTGAGAGGTGTTGAGGAGGATACATCGTGACGTGAGTAGGCCCACTTCTTCTCTGAAGTCGCACTCCATGGGGCCTTGCAGTACTCTTCACAGTTACCTCCCCTCTTTATCAGAGCTCATCCTGGCTCCTCATTCAGTCTCACCCCCGTAACGCCAGCCCTCAGCTTCCCCTGAAGTCGCTTCCCCTCGATCGTCTCCCTTTGCCAGCAGCGCTTCCGATCCTTCGCCTTATCCACTTATGAGTTAAAAGAACTAATCTCGATTAGATTTCAATTTGTCTGAGTCACCCTTTAAATCTTGTTGTCCTCCGGAGTCTTCAGTTTTTGGGTTTAATTAGTTTAGTTTTTTATGCTTAGTTTTTTTGGATTAGAAATTAATTACAATCTGGGTTCGTCTGTCAGTAGCCATCTGTCTGATTTCCCCGCCTTTCTTCCTTGCGTTCGGGATTTTCTGTTCGGCATTGTTTCTCGTTGTTCTTTATTTTCTTCTCTCTTTGTTTTCGTTCTTTTCTTCTGAGTATCTTGCCCGTTCTTCACCTCATCGTTTTTCTACATAGCAACATAACACTTCCAAAGGACTGAACTTGCACCGCTGTGAATTCGCCTCGTTTTTATTTTGGCATTATCGTTTATGAATGCCTCACAGTTTGACACGTCTCAACCTACAGCGTTTGCACACGTCCATAAGTGTTCACAGTAGCTGAACCAAAGCGGCGGGCATTACTAGGCTGAGGACGCTGGGGGAATCAGAGGACAGGCCTTGATTGTTCAGGGATGGGTCTAATGATGTCCAGCGATTTGGTCAGACATAAATTGGCACCTGAGCGTGATGTCCACAGCCAGCAGACGGGGGCGTGGATATCCCATCGATTCCAGCGTTAACCACGCTATTTACCTCCAGCCGCGACGCTTCCTGAAGACCCGGGCCTCCCCGAGTGTCCAGCATTGCTGGCGTCTTCCCGCCCCGAGTAATTGAGTGAAGGACAGAGCCCTCCGCCCCTCGACGTGATTCTAGCCCTGCGTCGAGATGTTTGGTTTTAGACGTCGAGGCCGTTAGGGAACCCTCGTGTTGGCGATCTTACTGCGCCATGGAAACCTCGTGATGCAGCTCCTGCTGAGAATTCCACAGTCCCGGTCAACAACCGGCACTTAATGATATCACTCCTCGTCTTTCTTTGGTGTTTGCTTTGCGCTTTGTGTGGTCTACATCGTCCCGAACTTAATTCGATGTGAACTCTTTTCATGTTTCTGAACCGAAGTTCCATCTTCAATGTTCGTGCTACCGTGTCATGCGTGCTTTTTATTGACATTGTACAGTGCATTTAAAGTTACACACACACACACACACACACATATACACACACATGTACGTTTCGAAATGGTCCTTTGCAAAAGCCGTCATGACTTGCGGCCATGTTGCAGGTGCTCCTTGAAGAAGCAATGCCAGGACTTCGACACGGACATGCGGTGGCTCCACTACAGCGGCCAGCAGTGCACCAACATCACGGAAGTCAAGCCCCACCAGATCCAGATCGATCACAGCTCCAGCGCTCAGCTGGTACGACCCAATGATTCTTCCTTGCAGCACAATTGTCTGCTTTTTTTTCTTGATCCCCATTGGACTAACGATACCGCCTCCATGTCACTTCTTGCTGTTCCTCGTTTCCATACACCCTGTTCCCTCATTCTACTCCATTTGCCGTCCACGTTTGTCGGGGTCGGTGATCTCAAGTCTCTTCTGCAGCTGCAATTTATCTCACTCACATAACATATGTTGCTACTGCAACAGCAGCAACTGCTGATGAAAGCATCAGAATTATCTCGTACGATTAAACAGTATTCTTTCATCAAAATTATGTCTTCTACTGCAGCTGCGACTGACGGTGGTAAACCTGCCTATGTTCCCCGACTCCAAGGTGGAGTGTATGTTTAGCTACACCATGGACTACGCCCAGATCATCACGCCCGCCAACAAGACCGGGGACGGCGTTCAGTGCATGACCCCACTCTTCACCCAGCTGCCCACCATCCACTCGCCCAATGGTGAGTACTACGCTCCATCCTGACTTGAGCTAATATATATATATGTATGTATGTGTGTATGTGTGTGTGTGTGTGTGTGTGTGTGTGTGTGTATCTTGCAGTGCCTTTAATTTAGGGCAGTAATGTGTGAGTTTGAAAGTGTTGACCAGGTATGCCGCAAATGTTAGAGGATCTGTACGTTCTATTAACGGAAGACATTACTTTATTGAGGTAAGCTCCATGTGCATTTCTTACACACATGTAGTTCCGTCAACATTTACTGGTTATCTTACCCGATATGGTATAAATTCCAGCTGAGCGAAGTTACAAAAGGGAAATTGTTGTCCCTTTCACTTAGTAAAATTTATTTTGCTCAGTCTGGGCCTACGGCGAAAACGGGCAATGAAAATGTCAGCGTCTTGTAACTGGCACAGTTATTGCCAAGTTTACCTCCAGCGCTTTTCTTTTGGTGTAGAATGTGGCAACATTCGATAGGCGGATTATTCCTGTGCTACAGGCTTCTCGGTTTTCGAAACGCCCAGATGTTTCTGAAACAGCAGTTTGCTTAGCGCTTAGCAAGTTCATTGCACTTTGAGGTCGCCGGGACCCGTGCACGACCTGATGTGTAGCCTTGTTTCCCCCCTATCTCCCGGAATAATTAAAGAGAGAAACAACGTGGCCGTGCCGAACTGGTACCGTCCAGGATGACCTTTTATCGGCAGCGTCTCTCTGGCACGCCAAGCACGGTAGGCAGAGGACCCAGATGGCAGCGAGTCCCTCCCCTTGCCCCTCATTAGAATGGACGTGGCTGCTTCGGCCCGGTAGAAATAGCGTCTCCATTCCGGGTTCCCCACTTCTCTCGCCCCAGAAGAGGAAAGTGGTTTTAATGTTCACATCCTTCCCTTCCGATCCAGATTACATTATCGCGGCGCAGATAAAGGTGCTATTCCTGTGGACTGTTCCTTTTTATTTTCCCCCATCTTTTTTGTCTTCTCTCTTTCTCGCTCAGTTTTTCTTCTGGTTACGTCAAAGTGACGTCACTAACAAACCTCCCACCTCATCCCTAACAACATCAATGCCGCATCCAGGGGTTGTCGAGTTTCACGAGCAGATAACTCCACCTGGCTTGGAATAAAGATCTGCATCAAGTGGTGGGGGTAGGAATTCCGGAACTCAGGCGTTCTCTCACCTCTTCCCCCCACCCTGGGATGCCCCTCTAACCTCTCACCCCTCACCTCCTTCCCCTTTGCCCTACATCTCAATCTCTTATCCTCACGTCAACCGCCACCCCCGCTCCACCTCCTCCTTCGCGTCTCTCTTCCCAACTCTCTTTGTTTTCCTTCAGGTTATGGGGGCGAAAATCTGCTCCGAGGTTTTCTCAAAAGAAGCAGCCACTGCCTTATCGCTCCGAGGAGAAATTTTTCACCCCTGATTTCGTATGCCCGACGTACACTCAGTCTGACGTGCACTCGCGCTTCTTGGCGATTTTCCTCTGCGCACCTATTTGCAGCGAAACTTTGCCGGGCTGCCGGAGGAATTGTCTGTTGATTCACTTGGTTCCAGACTCCGTTCCCCATTAGCTGGAGCTAGTCCGTACGTGGGAACGCTGGAGAACAGAAGAGCCACTCTTATTAGCGAGAGGTATGTGGGGTGTTCTAGTCAAAGCCTTACGTGGGACTAGGCGCCAACTTGCTGGACTCGTCGTCTTCGGTTCTGATTGGGAGACGTTTGCACTTCGACGATGGCTTTTGAAATACAAGTAAAGAGGGAAACAAACCGTTTTTTGAACTGACTCCCCCTTTGACAGCAACATGTATGATCACAGCAAAGGAACTTGCTGCTGAGATGTACATATATTGACCCAAGAATCAAACCTACTATGTGTGTCTTGTGTATGCGACTAGTACGAATCTCATGACAAACAGGAAGACATAGTTGTTTAGAGACCTGGGCTCGTATTCACAACGGCGATTTATCGGCGATTTATTTAAACCCCGATTTATCTCTAAACACAGACGATTCCAACTGCCTGTTCCGCTCTCCCTTGGCTGGAATCCAGTATATATAGCAAAGCGCAGCCTAGAATCCTCTGACGAGCGTACCTTATCTAACCCATCAAGATAACGCGGGGCTAGGGGATAAATCGAGTGTTGAAAAGATAAATCACCGTTGTGAATACGGGCCCTGATTGAAAGTTTAAAATGTACAAGAGCTAAACGACAAAGATGCGGGGGTGGGTGGGTGAAAGAGGGAGGTGCCCAGATTGAGGAGAATGAGCTCTTAAGGGAATGCGGAGGTAGGAGTGGAGGGCCAATTATCTCTCGCAGTATGCGTGGCTCTAAGAAACAGAAGGTCATTGTTGATAAGGTAGCGGTGGTATTTCACACATCTGCAGAAATTTCCTTCTTCAGTCATGGAATTTCACCCCAGACGAAACGTTAACACACGGCGAACTTGGAAGAAAGAAGCGCTTAGATGTGGCAGCAAAAAGAAGTAGAAGCCTAAAGGGGAGATAAATAGGAGTTGCACATCTCCATCCCAGAGGTCGGCGCCTCCTGCGGCGCTGCGTGTATAATACAGACACACGCTAGAGTCTCGTGTTTTGGGACACAAAATACACAGATAACTCCCGCGGGGGTGCCACCTCGGCCTTATGAAATAAACATTCTGCTCCTCCCGATAAGACCGCCACGTGCGAAGTGTGCCCAGGGTCCCTCGTAGAGGCTACAACCCCGTCCCTTCAACCCTTCCCCTCTCCCATCCGTTCCCCATCTCCTCCGGTTTGCTTGGTCTTGGGTTGCAGGCGAGGGAGCTATTTTTGGCAGTGAAGGGTAAGCTTTTGAGGATAGGTGCAATTCAGACCAGAGAGAGAGAGAGAGAGAGAGAGAGAGAGAGAGAGAGAGAGAGAGAGAGAGAGAGAGAGAGAGAGAGAGAGAGAGAGAGAGAGAGAGAAAAGCCGTGGGAAAGTGGCGGAGTGAGTTTTTTTGCAAGCTGTAGCACGATGCATAGTCGGGTCTCCCGATCGGGAGGGAAGCCAACCACGCAGAGCTGGAACTCGTGGAAGGAGGAGTGGCCTTGGCAGCCACTATGGGAAATAAATCTCCACGCAAAGGGGCAGTGGCCGGCTGGAGGCCTTTCTTGGATAATGCATCAGGGACCATATGGGCGTGCTTGGAACTCCGATAAGCCTGGGCGCCTCGTATTTCACAGAACAGGCTCTCAATGATGCACCCTGTTATATGAGATGGGGCTATGTATTGATGAAATGATATACTCTGAAAGATCCCGTGAGTCTCTCTCTCTCTCTCTCTCTCTCTCTCTCTCTCTCTCTCTCTCTCTCTCTCTCTCCATCTCACTTTCAATATATCTCGTTCTCTCCATCTCTCTCTCTCTCTTCCCTTCCCTCACTCACTTACTCACTCACTCACCTATGTCTCCCGTACCACCCCCGTCTTCCTTTTTCAATAAATCGGTGTATTTGTGAACGTTTTGCTTGCTTTTTCCGCTGACTCTTTATCAAACTGTGCGGAGTGTTAGTCTGTTCGCACACGCATTGTTGGCAGAGTGCAAACGGCTGCCAATGCAGCGGTCCTTGATCGCACAAATCGCTGTGCATGTAGAAGCAATAATTGCTGTGGGTGCAAGGAAGCTGCAACGTCCGCGAGCAAACAACGCCCGCCTTTCATGTGCAGAAGGCGGTGTTGGCAGGCGTCCGAGGAAAGAAAGAAACGAATCTCTCCTCCCGCGCCTTCCAGACCCTCAGTGGCCTTTATCTTCCTCTCTAACGAGGAGAGTTCATATTGTCTCGAGGATTTGCAAATGTGCCGAGTTTGGCAAGCAGAGGTGAACTAGGATCTAGGCGATGAGGACAACAAAGTATTTAACAGTTCGCTGACAAGATTATAACTGCTCCCCCAGATTCAAAGCAGCTGGAGCCAAAGCTTCTCTGTATTCCGCAATGTCATTCATAAAGGCTTTATAGGATCCGTGCATGACTTGTCAGCTGGAGAGAGGTACTTTGAGACATTGCGTTCAGGCTGGATACGACTCAATCCTCCATAATAGGATTTCTCCCCGTTTTCTCAAAGGTCCGTATTGACGATTGATGACCTCAAATAAATGCACAAGGGATGCATTAAGCAATGAAAGAACCCAAGTCGCAGAAATGAAACAGCAATTGTCTGAGTTCGTTAACTACGGGCGTTGAGGAAAGCCATTCCAATAAATAATAAACGCACTTTCCGATTAAAGTCGAGCAAGTCAGCCAAATGAGGCAGAATGGCGAAGTAGGAGGGGACGGGGGTCGGATGAAAGTTGCAGGAGGGTGGAGATTGATATTGCAGTGTGGATCTCGATTTGGTCCCCGGCATCGATGACAGTCTTTAATTTCCTGGCCATGCCGCAGCCTCGTAGAAATCAATAGAGTTCAGGCTACGGGGCCTCCTCTCAATTACATCATCTTTGATCAGATACACAGACCAAATACCAGCAACACTGGAGGAGGCAGAGGGGAATGCAACCGGAGGGGAGGGAGGGGACGGGGGTTGCTGGAGGAGAGGCACAGAGGAATTGAGACGGGTGAGGAGCTTCAATTTGTTCAAGCTCACGAGGCCTGGCATGGAGCGGCCCTTTTGGAGTGTTATCTGGGCATCCCTCTTCCCTATTATCGCCTTCCATCGATCTGCTTGCAGTGGTCGTGATAATATTTGCCCTCAAATATCAGTGTTGCCCAAACTCGTGGCTGTGAGAAAAGTGAACTGCTCAGATCACGTGATGGAAACCCCAACGGGACCTTCGAAAGGGAATGGCGGGAAAGGGACGTGGCGGGAAGAAAGCGTGTTTGCCGGAAGTGCGAACTGTTTCCGGTGAAGTGGTTTTGATCACAACGGTGTTTTTTTTTCTTTCTATCTCTCTCACTTCCTCACGCGACAGATAAAGCTGTGCGGGAAATTCTTCGATTGTTGGAAGCCTGGTTTAGTCATCAGCTTTGGGTTTGTACGCAAAGACGTTGCATGTTATCCTTTCTCCAGTGATTAGCGCAAAATCGGGTTGTTAATGGGTGCAGCATCCGTTATCATCATTTTCCATGTGTTGTTGAATAATTGCAATGGCTTGGGGCGTACTCTCCTCCAAAGAGCATGGCTAACAGTGCATTTCTAATGATGGAAGAGTCGCCTCTGTCTCATTACGCGATGCGTAATTTCCTGTCTGAATTCGGGGGTTGGTCAATTCGTCCGACAAAAGCTCTCCATCGTACAGAAATAAAGAGTGACCAACAAATACGCCGCGGTATTGGTGGAAAATGTGTATAATTTGGCCATCTCCATCACGGCAGACAGGGAGGCCGCATTCAGGACACACACGCGTGTCCCGTTTTTAGTCCAGCTCTAATTGTCGTCCACTTTGACAGAAGCTCATTAAACGCAAACGGATTGGTGGGGAATTCCTGGGGCTGTTGATCGAGTAATCCAATAAACAATAGCATCGTCCATTAGTGTCCCGCTTGGCGCGATGAGCAGGGAAGAGGGGGCCGGAAAGAGCCCTTAATGAATTGCCTGCACTCCCGGCGACTGGCCCCACCGCCAGCCTGGGGGAAGATGCGGGGACACGCATGACTACAACAGTCGCACCTTTGTCCCTAGCTCTGCTCTCCCAATGGGGTTTTCGGGACTGAGTTTGTCGCCTGCCTGCTGCCATAAAGCCCCGGCCCTCGCATCTCTCTCAATAGGTTGCTGCCGTCCCGATGGCTGGATTCCTGTTCCGCGTTGTTATTGGCCGCTGCCAATTTGGGTGGAAGCTGCTTGGGCCCTTCAGGCACGGAATAGGGCATTGTGTCCCAGCCCTGCAGTGGCGTCACCTTTGACCCTCGTTGTCGTGACTGCAGTCTGTCTGAGCGCTGCAGGATGCCTCGCCGCGTCATTGTTCCGTCCCAACGAGCAGACGTCTCTTGTGCGGTCTGGCTTTCTTTTTTACCCCCCAAATGTAATGATTGAGTTTTCTCATGAATCAGAGGCTCCAAACAGAACCACATTGAGAGTTAGTAATTTTATTTTGGAGAGATGATTTGATTAATGTATCTGCAGTCTTTTCGGCATATTTCGAAGCAGGCTCGTACCAAATGAAGTTGCTTTGCATGCATTTCTCGAGGAACAGTAGTTTGGGAAGTCTGACCTGGGAATTTGTCAAACCATGATATGCAGCCCGCGGGAACGTGATTCTCGAATTGTGAGGTCGCTATTCGGCGTCCTTTTATCTGTTTCTGTCCATTCGTCCGTCAATCTGTGTGTTTTTTCGTCTGTCTTTCTGTCCGTGCGTACGCCCGTCTGTCAGTTTCCGTGCCTGTCAGGGACTCTCTCTCTCTCTGCCTCTCTCTCTCTCTCTGTCTCTCTGTCTCTCTCTCTTTCTTTCTCTCTCTCTCTCTCTCTCTCTCTCTCTCTCTCTCTCTCACACACACACACACACACACACACACACACACACACACACACACACACACACACACACACACACACACTCACTCTCTCTCCTCCCTCCCTTGCTGTCTTCGCCCTCTCATCCGTGCATTTATGGAAGCCGCCTTTTAGGCCGAACAGCTTTTTGATCTCTGCCTCTCTTTGTCTCGTCTAATTCTTCAATAAATACCATTTTGGCTCATGAAGGGGGCACCAATATCACTTTGGCCGCGTGTGTGTGGGGCAAACCCAATCAGTCTGCCTTGTCCGGGAGGAAGGAAGGAAGATCGCCCGCCCGTGGTCTGTAGCAGTGAGTCCTTAGCCACGTCAGACGAGGGGCTTCGTCGAGGCAAACATGCCCTGATGGCGCTGGAAAGAAGAGAGACATCTCTGAGCGTTGGGGAGGCGGAACAAAAGCTTTCTACGAACAATACCGTCTATAGTTTTTTTTCCCCATCCCCATCACCGGTGATGCCCGTTTTCCTGAGAGCCAGCGAGAGAGGAACCCGTGCTCGATGTCTTTGTAATGGCAGGGAAGACGTCACCGGCTGCCAACAGCTTCTCTTTCCACGCTCTTCACGAACTGCCGCGCCTCGTTCACATTGCGGCTTTATTTTCTCTTTCCCCCTTCATCCCCAATCGCATCCTTTGTACTGCCGGCACCCCTTTGTCTTTGACGCGCTGGAAACGGGAGTAGGGGATGCGCCGAGCACTTTTTACGGCTCTCTCTGGTGCCGTCAGCGCGGAGGTCGTCGTGAATGCGACAAGTTGTAAACTGGCAGGGCGTGTGAATCGACGCTCAAACGTAATCGGCGACATGGCGTTTTTGGAGAGGAGGAAGTGCGGGGCCGAGTGGGGTTCGGAATGAGCCGCCCCGGCCGCATTCAGCCAACGAAATTACATGACTCACGGGTTTGCCGGGCACTTAGTGCTGGGGAGAGGTGAGAGCAGCAAGGACGCGATCCCACCTCGCCTCTGTGAGCGAGCCGGTGAAAGTCGAACCACCCGATCAATCATCGTCATCGTCGACGGCGTGCACGGGAAGAATGATCGGTTGGTTTGTATTGGCTGCCCAACGCTCAGAAAGCAAAATCGGTGGGACCGCATCACGATGAGAAGATTTTTCGATGGGCAATGGCGGAAGTCCCCCGTCTGCGTATATGACCTGCCCGGCCTTCGAGAGGGACACATGGAAAGCGTGCATGGGGAGGGGAGCCTCACTTCCTTCACATGCAGCACGACTCCACGATTAGCTTGTTTCGTGGCCCTGGTTCCTGTTGACGTTTCCTTTCTGGCTTGCACACTCGAGACGACTTCCAATGGACGGGAGCTGGCGCGAGAGGATTTGTGTTTTTGGAGAGACGTGAGCGAGGCGGAGGACAGGGACTTGTCAAAACCACGTGGAGATTGACCATTGTGGCGTCGCCTCAAACTCCTGCAAGGGACACGCCCGCCAATCAGAGCTTCGGTTGCCTCCAACAGCGCGGAAGTAATCGGCTCCGAAAGAGAAATCCTTTGGTGCGTCATCACCTGAAGAGTGGCCAGTGCTCCCAGAGCTTTCTGGAATTCCAGATGCAGTGCTATCTCAGATTCCAGATGTCGTCATCCTTCTCGTTGGATGTTGCTTTTTTATCATTGTAACTGGATTCTTTCTCTCGCTTTTTGTTTGTTTTGATCTGACACAAATAAATTCTGAAAAGAGTTTTCTATCCTGTGCGCAAGTGTCAGTTTCTGTTTATACTTATCCAAGGAATTCGCATCGAAGGAGTGACGAAAACAATTGTCGTTGCGTGATTTAAGACAGAATATAAACGTCTGTGAAATTGTTGTTATGACTGATCACTTTTGGAAATATTTTATGATTTTTCTTTTTAGGTAGTCAACTCTGTGCTTTAATGTGTGTATAGAAGATACGTCTCGTCATTTTAATTTTATTTTTACATATTTTGTTTTAGTTACTTCATAATCGTGTCAGCAACGGATTGTAATTTGTGCTCCGTTACTGAGGGGTGGTGGCGTGATGGCCGACACCTTCAAATCAGCCGTATCCCATTCCAGTCTTTCCAAGTGGCACGCCTCAGAAAATGCAAGATCATCCCTGAGCCCACGCGGCGTTGCTGAGTAGGTGTAGATGGCAATGAGGAGCTTTGTCCTGATCCTTGAGATATTCCTGGCGCTCGTCCTTCACCGTCTGACGCCAGCGAGTGGTGCGAGGGTTTCTGCTGCTTGCTTCCGAATGGTTGCTCGAAGATCTTTGATTCTACACTCTCCTGCTTTCTGTCTGTTTATTTTGGACACGCTCGATGCATCTCTGCCTCATTCAATAATTCATTTATTGTGAAAGTCGCTGCCGGTACCTTTTCTGTCTCGCATCTTTTCTCACACATCGGTCTCTGCCGTATTTTAGACTTTCACACTGGCTCTGGTCACTTGCGTCGGCTTGAACCATACAAGCTTGCCGATAGAGTTAGATCGGCAGGCTCGACTGAGACAGGAAGTTGCACTATCTCATTGAAGAAGAAGAGGAGGATGGTCTGGGGTTGGGGGCAGTCGCAGAAGTTGATCCCTCTCCATTCCTCATCCGATCGAGTGTCGTGTAAGCCGACATCCTGGAAAGCGCTCCTGACAGGAATCGGGTGGAAAATCGTCCTGACGACATGGCTGCACCAATTCAACCGTCGTATTGATGGTGTCATCAGACGAAAGCTCATTAGGTACACGGCTTAGGTTGCTCTCTCCACACCGATGCATCCGCCCTGCATGCTGTCTTTCTCTCCATCTCTCCCGAGAGCCACACCCATCCATCTCATTACGACGGTGAGACCCGAACTCAAAATCCTGAAGCCCACATTTCATCAGCAATATGACGTCTTATCTCTTTTTCTCTGACAAAACGGTTTCCCTATGCGCCCTAGTTGTTACAATCGTCTTTTTTAATGTCGACCCATGTGTTTGTAGGTAGAAGATAATGAATTTGAATCTGTGAGAAAACGAAATAATCTGGTGAATTAGCATCACTTTATTGAATATACAAATCAACCCAAAATAAAATGTCAGTCGCAAAGTTCAGTTGAAAATAACCATGCACGGTAATTTGCACCGTCATTTTCTCTGGGAAACGATTCAAAATGTTTCTCCTTCTTTCCTTCACAAGGAGCTGGAGACGAGGCCTCACTGGTAGTGTAGAAGCAGTGGAGCCGCAAGGGGTGATGATGAATGTGTGTTTACTCTGTAAGCTGGCGTGGCCGCCACTTTGTTACATACATGTACGAGGTCCTTGCTTAATAAGGGAGAAGGGGTGGGATAGGGCTTGGGGGGAGATTGAGCTTTGGGGCGGGGGGGGGGGGGGGGGGGGGGGTGGGGGGGTAAGGAGAGGAGTAAAGAGGAGATCACTCTTGCCTCCCTAAGGTTCCAGACTGGGCCCCATGCAGCTGTTTACGCTGTGTGACAGCTCGCTTTATGTATGGCCATGCAATGGTGCTTCCTGGCGGTGAAGGACCTGATGCCTTCCTGCTCAAGTGATCAGCCTCCGCATCTGCCATGGCTGGAGCTCGGCCCCCTCGCCGTGGGTGTCCCGCTCTGAAAGGGAACCCCGATGGGAGACGTTTCTTTGGGGCATGCTGGGATAAAAACCGCCACGCTTATCAGGGAACAGGTCTCCAGAGGTCTGCCATGACAACGGCGTGCTTTGTAACAGAGAACGGCAAGTGATTTCAGTGGCATTTTTCCCACCGTCATTCACGGTGTGCGATGCAGAAAGGGACGGAAAACGATGTGATGAACAGCGTGGCTCGTCAAATAAGGGATGGGGTGAGGTTGGGGGACTGCCATTTGCAAAGTTGAAGCAAGACTGATGATGTATGCAAATGGATTCAGAAACTGAAATGTTTCAGCATGACATTTTCTTGTTTTGTTTCCCACACATGAGAGGAAAGTGTCCATGCACTAGGAAGCTAATGTAACCGCGTTGCTGACGGTTTGTAGTACAGAAGAAACTCGATCTTGCTGTTGTAGCAGTAAGCTGCTGGAGGCTAACACTTCAACCACCAACTCGACAGGCGATGGGATAAGACACGGGTTAGCTTTTCCCCCCCAAGGTTTGGTACGTTGTAGGAGAATGAATGCTCATCGCTCATGTTTGGGTGGCATGTCAAACTCTGCGGTGTCTGCTGCCAACAGTGACAGAGACAAATGATTTCCACATCTCTCCAGCCCCCCTCTGGCTCCCACCACTCGCCCCCATCCTGGCTTCCTCCCCGCCTTGGCCTTTTCTCTCCATACTTTTAAGCAATGTGTCCGGAGCATGGCATATTTATCTCTGTCATTCTGTCTTTCTTAGATGTGTCTGCGGTAGCTGCACACAACCATTGCGTGAATAGAAAAAAAGAAACAAAAATGGGGGCAGGCGCTCGAGCGGCACAGACTTATGTACGTGCCATTGCGGAGAGAGAGAGAGGGGGGGAGGGGGTAGGAGGAGGAGGGGGGAGGAGGTAGGGGGAGGTGGGCGGGCACGCGCATATGCATTCATGTATGTTTGTATGTATTTAAGTTTAACACGCAGAGGCGCATGATTGCGCACACGCGGACGCACACACATGCCAACGTCCAAGCGGGTGCGACCAATGCACGATTAAAGTGATTACTATGAACTAGTGCCGTGACTCCCGCGGGGAGTTTTCCTCGGAGACCTCAATAACCGCAGACATTCCCGTACGTTCATTCCCAAAGCAAGCGATCATGTGTGCTTTGCTTTTGGTATGGGAGTTGATGTTATTCTCTTACTGTGTGCCGATAAAATATCAGTACAGTGAAATAATTCTGTCTTTTTCTCTCTTTGCAGACCATATCGTGATGCAGATGTCGGTCCGCGTATCGGAGCAAGTGATGGCCAAGACCAACTTTACCTTCTTCGACTGCAGTCTGCACACCTCGTGAGTAGTGGGCGCACGTCCTCCCCCCTGCTGGCAGAGAAAGACGCGCGGATGAAAGACAGACTGGTGACTGGATGTCGGCATGACTGAACTGCTCGAGCTGTACAGCACTGTGCGCATTTTCTTTCTGTTGACAGTGTGTGTTTCTGCTCGCGCGCGCGCGTATGTGTGCGAGCGTGCATGCCTACGTGTGTGTGTGCGCGCGCGCGCGCGCGCGTGTGTGTGTGTGCGCGTGTGCGTATGTGTGCTTGTGTGATTTTTGTGTGTATGTGTGTGTTTAGCAGAACACATCCACGTTCGCCGGGGCGGCACACACACACACACACACACACACACACACACACACAAGCACGCACGCACGCATGCACGCACAAACACACTCACACATACATAAACACACACACACACACACACACACACAAGCACGCACGCATGCACGCACAAACACACTCACACATACATAAACACACACACACACACACACACACACACACACACAAGCACGCACGCATGCACGCACAAACACACTCACACATACATAAACACACACACACACACAGGTACTAGCGTAACTATGTTCTCTTTAATGGATGGTTCGTATTGGAAGTATGTGACCCTCCACCACGGTCCCTCCGTCCATTCTGAGATAACGCTGTAAGTAGGTGCAGGGAGTGTGGGTTGTCGAATTTGGGATTTTGGTGGTTGCTGATTGTTTAATCATTTACCTATACATCATTTCCGTTGGATTTTAGATGAATTAACTTCCAAAAGTATTAAAATGGGTTTAAAAGCACCACCCATCCTAGTTTGGAGAGAGAATCTTGCCAAAAATTACCTCTGTCTTCCCTATCTTCTTCGAGTCGACCCGCTCAATTATATATCACTGGAAAGGTCAATGTCTCGCCTTTTGAACTGTGTAGAGTACGATTGGTTGGTTAAAATAGAAAACGATTCAGAAGGATGAAAATAAGTTTCTTCCCTGTAAATAAATCGTCACCAACGACGCATTATTGGCAAATACCAGCACGTGACGACAACTAGCCAATCACTGCGAGGCATTCGTCAACATGGCGTCTAGCCGCGTGTCGGACGAAATTACAGACCAAGAAGACTCGGAATAGTTAGAAACATGGATCAAATATTATTTTGCAACATCATCATTGGAAGAAAGAGCTGATTTCAGTGACGTGGAGGAAAGTGGTGATGAAGCGAGTGATAGCAGTGGCGAGGAGAGTGTTGGTTTGGCCGAAGAAGAAAACGAATTTCATCAAAACGTACATTGTTCACACCACAATCTTCAACCAGGGGATGATGGTCGTCACTGTTTTCTAATGAAAGTTGAGGGATTCGACTGCAGATGCAAAGTCAAGAAGTCGGACGGTTCTGTGAACTCTGGTTGACCTTCGCTCATTTGCAGTGATTTTATGATTATTATGTATGTGATTTTAGCATGACATTTATGCCTAAACGAATATTTCAATGTGTATTGTAAAAAATGTACAAATTTCAGTTCTTCATACTTTGAAATGAAAATGTGTGTGGGTGTTGTTTATGTTATGCGGTATGACGGTGCCAAATTACAAGAAGATCCATGCATGGTTGCTAAGGAAAATAGTGGTCTGAAGTTTGGAAACATAACTTTTTCTCAGAATTGCATTTCTGAGGGGGGGGGGGGGGGGGGGGGGGGGGGGGGGGGGGAGGGGTGTACATTAAAAAGCCCGTATCTCCAAGATTAATTGTCCGATTTTCAAACGATTTTTACTATGGAATTGGCATTAGAAATACTTTAAGACACTGCAATTAACTTAAAATGGTCCAGAGGTGCAAAGCGACTCAAGCCGTAGTGGAGGATCACATATGAGTAAGTCTCTAAACGTCGTGGCAAAAACGTTACACAAACCCAGTTTCAAAAAAGTGCTTGAATTGTCACTATTTTGGTATTATTATAAAGACTGACACTTTAACTGTGTGTATCTAACTCAAAAAGATAGTTTATTGAGAAATGTGTGCTTAGGAGCTGTGTAAAGTTCAAAGTTGGTGTGGTAAACGTGTAACGGTTGACAAAGTAAATGATCACTTTTCTTGCAATAAAAAACAACAAATGAGATGATTTGTGTTTCAAACACACATTAACAGAATGGGTTAACATAAAGAGAAAGAAAATTTTAAGAAAAATAAAATGAAAAGGGTAAAAGGTTAAATATTACTTTGTCATCCGTTACACTCGTACAGCTGCAATGTGTTTTTTTCTCTCTTTGTATGTAAAACTTTTATACAGGCAAAATAACACGTACAACTTGAAAAGAAATGTCTTTAATGTTAATGTGGCAAATATCAACCTCATTGGCAAAAGAACTTTGATTTTAGAGCTATTTTTAAAGTCCTGTGTCATTCGTTACGCCTGTACCTCCAACAAGCTTTTGATGAGGAATTTGAATTCTGAAGTCAAACAAACAAGCACAAGATTACTTGCTGCACACTGAGGGGAAATCTGCACACACACACACATGCAAACAGTCATAAGACGCAATAAAGTAAAGATGAATCTGATTTAATTGAAAACTGATTCCTCTGATAAGGCAGGAATCTGATTTAATTGAAAACTGATTCCTCTGATAAGGCACCCAGGAAAACACACACTAAGATTTATAACGATGTTTTAGGAACATTGTCTTTTAAGCCATAAATTCCTGGTGGATAAAATTGTACCAAAAAATAGTTATGCATTACCTGCTATTGATGTAAATGTCCACTTGAGATGACAACGCAGCGACATCTTCAAATTATGCACAGGCAGTCAGGCTGTCATGCAGCTGCTGAAAATAGGTAAGTCTGTCCTCGTCTGGCTACTGGCAGGGTTGTCTGGTCCTCCACGTCTCTAATCCCCAGCATCATGCTCTGAATGTTCCACCTGGTGTGAGAGATCCTTTCCATGCATCCTCCAATTTTGTGATGATTGGGATTATTAGTCCTGAGTTACAATCAATATGAGCCTACAATGAAGTACCGATGATGGCGAGGTTGACTTCGTTTCAGCCAGCATGACAGCTTCGCTATCGATTCTCGCTCTCTGATACCTCATCATTAGCGAGAGGAAAATCACTACTATTATAATCATCATGAAAGGGATCATCACAAAAACACACTGGAGAATTTTGTGATGATTGTGTATCCTGAGTTACATCCAATAGGTTGACTTCGTTTCAGCGAGCGTGACAATGTATCTGCGTTTTGTGACAAACGTCTTGCTCGGCGGTACTGTACTCCATGCACCTTAACGGTGCGCGTGATTCGGGTGTAATCTTAAGCTAAACGACGTTTATTGGCAGTATTACACCCGAATCACGCGGAACACAGAATTTGCGCAGCTGAGTGCGAGCTGGAGGCAAAATCTGGGTCACGTGGCGGCGTCAAGGCTCGTGATTGGCTGAGAGCGGATGCCACGAGCGTTACCAAAAAGAAAAAAAAAGGAGAGTGTATACAAACACTTACCACGCGTTGGAGTCTGCATGTTGAAAGTCAACAATGGTGGCACAAAATCTGGTCAAAACCGGTTTGTTGCAGTTATAAATTGCGGATCGAAGAAAAGTCGAAATCACACTTTTTTAAAAATAAATTTGAAAAAAAGCAAAACGATCGAAATGACCATAGATTTTTGCCAAAAACAAAAGTCGGTGGCAGTTGTGAATAAAAGCATTCTAACTTGTTATATTTCACACACTAACTCTTTGTTGCAATACCCAACCGATGGAAAATTTTCAGTGAAAATAATTCTGTGGTTTGCCGGTAGCAATTTTCGGTTTGCAGACTCTGCTGATGACCATATCTGTAACGCTCGTATTCACGAAGTTTCTGGCGTTCAAAGTCAAAAAATATAAAAATGGAAATCCTGATATCTGGCAAATTATTGAAGACAACACTTTATTTCCTGAAACAACAATTGGGTTTCAATTTAAGAGCGATTCTGTTCCTGTTATTTTAGGTAATGTGAGGCACTGTCTGTCGTGTAACGTTTTGAAGTCTCTGTTTTCCTGGAAATTTTACCTTTCAATCTATTTATTCACTCTCGCACAAACAGTAAAAATGAAAACTGCATAAAAACTATCTATTTGACCATTTGTGACTTTACACACCTGCAAAAGAAGCATGTAGGTTAATTAGTTATTGGTGTAAATACCATTTTAAAAATGTACCAGTTGGCCATTTGACGTTTAGAGACTCACTCATATAGTGATCGTTGGCTGAAAAATTCATAGACACTTTAAATGTCTTTCCCGTCTGATGTAATTTCCTTTTAAATTAAATTTTAACCGAGAAATACCAGACAAAAATGTTCGCTGTAAGGCTTTGCTCCAAACTATTGGACTGAGCGGACACGCACTCAGATGTCTACTTTGCACAGTATGTAAGCGCCCTGGACCATGATTACGTCAATAACAGTTTCTTAGCCTGCATTGGTTGTAGTGCAGGCCTCGTCCTTTCGACCGATTGTATCCCCAATACAATGCTGCACCATCACCATTTCTCACCGAGAGTAAGGGAAACAAGCCATCGATGCAAACGCAATTTCCATGGAAGAAAATATCCTTTATTTGCAATAACGGACCAGGGCAGGCCGTGTAGCCTGCAATCTACACTGGCACCACCTCACACGGACATGCGGCCAAGCGGAGCGGGAATGTGGATTATGTTTGAACAGATTGATCGAGACGGAAGGGCAGGAGACGGGGCGACTTGCTTGGCCAGTCTAAATAGCCAGTAAGTTGATCGCGCCGGTAGACATAAAAATTGATCGGGCAGGCCATTTGCAGTGCGCCCCATTGGGAAAGAGCGCGCCGTTTTGTTGGCTGGTATTGAGGCAGACATCTCGGCAGCAGTGCTGACCCCCCCAGTCTCTCTAGCGCCCCCGCTCCCTCCTTCCACCTCTCCCTCCTTCCACCTCTCCCTCCTTCCACCTCTCCCTCCTTCCACCTCTCCCTCCTTCCACCTCTCCCTCCTTCCACCTCACCCTCCTTCCACCTCACCCTCCTTCCACCTCTCTCTCTCTCTCTCTCTCTCTCTCTCTCTCTCTCTCTCTCTCTCTCTCTCTCTCTCTCTCTCTCTCTCTCTCTCGGGGCTCCTCGTGGCCGTGTCAGGTGGAGGTCTGTTGGAGAGAGGGGCGGGGCAGGGAGGTGCTGGAGGTTTGAAGGTGGTTAGGGGAGAAGATGAAGAGATGCGGCAGTAGGTAATCAGATAGTCCCCAGGGGCGTTCGAAACACCCCTTTGTTGAGGCCTGTTGCCGTGTAAAGTTCCCAGCATGCACTGGGCGGGCGGCGTTCCAGCACCCTGCCACAGATCCTCAACGCCAGGAGCACTGCAGGGCCGAGTCCTTACAGCCAATTAGGAAATCAACTCGCCTGGTGGGGCTTGCGGGAGTTCATGGTTTTTATGATGTTAGGAAGTTTGCTTCGTGTAATGTAAAACGTTGATGTATCCATCGGTGTATGAAGAGTGGCACTTCCTTTCATGCTGTAGAGAAGTTTGGATGGATTCTGTCAAGCTTCTTTGAAGATACGCGAGCGTAGATTGGTTCTTTTACCATTATGTTTCTTATCCCTGCAGGTTTACTGGAGGTCCTCACAGCTTTATCTGTCTCTGTGTGTGTGTGTGTGTGTGTGTGTGTGTGTGTGTGTGTGTGTGTGTGTGTGTGTGTGTGTGTGTGTGTGTGTGTGTGTCTGTGTCTGTCAGTCCCGACTTAACGGCTGCTATCTAAAACACTACTGGACGGATTTCCTTGACATTTTGCACACTTACTGGAAGTTAGGTCCGATTGAATGTATCACATTTTTAGAATCGAGGTTTGAAAAGAAAGTGACTTTTTGTACGTTTTGATGTTGCAAAGAAGGCAAGGGACGGAACTCTTTCCCGACTCAAGGGAAGTTTTGGCATGTGTGACGTGATCATTTGACGTCGAATGACGTGATGTAATTTCGAGGAGATTGGACATTGGTGAAGGAGAAAGAAGGATTTTTTATCCCTCCAATGCCAAAACCTGGAGGTTCAGCGCCAGCGGTTTTTATTTTTATTTGTCTTATAACGTTGGGAACTTTTTGCAAGCCCTTATACAAAGTAAATTTTTGAACTCTTATTTTCCGCTGGAATCAAAACATAATCGTTCTTGCATTTACTTCGCTTTCACAAAGCCTCAGATTCATCATTCCCGTGATTCATTCGAAACGTCGGCAAAAGTCGACATAGAGTGTAACGGAAGTGCGCAATGTCTTTTCACAATTGTGTGTGCTTGCGCAGGAAGGGGGCCGAACCAGTTATTCCATCCCTGTCGCTTGGCGCCACTGATCAATCTGATCATCTCGCCCCGCGCCTCGATAATAAAGAGAGTAATGCTGACGCGATGAAAGAGCTGCTTCTTCGCTTCACCCAGCCGGCGATCTACTCCCAGGCGACTGGGCCTACAACTCTCGCTCCAGTTTCAGTCGGAATTTTTGGAAATGCAGTCTCGGTTTACTGGGTGGTTTGGGGACCTGCTGCATGGAGTGGAGAGACTATTGGGGTCCGGCGTCTTGCAGTTGCCCTGCCTCGGTGTCGAAAAGCAGTGAGGACAGATTTACGAGTGCGTGGTGAGATAGACGCAAGACTAAGACCACCTCGGGTTGCGCTGCGTCTGTTATACAGCACCCTATCTGGGAAGATCTTGGAGCAAGAGGCGGCGGAAACTCCGTCCTAGAATAAGCCCGCCTCTGTCCTTGCTGTGTGTTGGCCCAGAAAGTTGCGGATAATGGGCCTCTGTTTTGTTTCGGCCTTCTGCCCTCGAATGTGCCTGATGAGGGCGAGTCCTTTCACCCATGCCGATGCCTTGTAGGAGAGCAAGAGACAGTGCACAGCTATTCAGCTTTTTCATTAAGCGTAACACGTGATCTCCCAGCTATCATAGGCTGCTGGGGAAGATTATTTTCATGAGATTGTAGGTGACTTTAAAAATCGAGAGTTGAGGAAATGGGAACAGTGATAGACTTCATCTCCCAGTCACGACGCACTAGGAGTGTGAATAAGGGAAAGAATATAACCGCGCCAGCTCCGTGAGGTAGGTTTATCGCTGTAGATGGCAAGAGGGGAACTCGTGTCTGGCAATCCCTGCCCAAGGTGTCACGATTCCCACTATTAGACGTTCCAGTGTGGAGCTGCGGGTTGTAATGTCCTCATAGGTAATCACACCAACAAGGTTCTGGCCTCCTTTTTCTCCCCGCCTTCTGGCCTGTCTGGTTTCATATAGGAAACGGCATATTCGACAGTAGTAAATGATGTCCGATTTGATATGTTGTTGTCAAAAGTTATAAAAGAACATAGTTTAACTCACGCGTGACCGTGTCTGTTCACTCATAGGTATTTCATCTTACATCTAAGTTCTTCCACTTTCTTTGGTCAGATACCAAACCAGTCATTCTTGCATGTCCTTTCAGCCATTTATTTTTGTACAGCCTCAAGAACGTCTCCAAGTCTCTTCGTCTGTTTGTTTCACTGCGTTAATGTCATTTTTTTCTATTTCAATGTGTGTTCATCGGCAGTGCCCGAATATCAGCATGTGGACGTGTTAGAGACAGTGTCTCTTTGCGTGGCTGAATACCGCGCTCGCTACGACCTCCGTTCACAGCAGCGATCAGTTCTGTCTAGGCGGGAACATATAATTTGGGCAAGATGTTGGGAAACATTTCACTTTTTCAACATCCTGCCTATACCCCTAGGGGATGGTCATGGTTACTTCACTGCTAGGGAAGCCACGAGAGATTCGTCACGAATGCCAACTCGATTTATTCAGTCCTAAGAGAGCAGAAATGTCACCCGTAAGTGTGTGGCATTTGCACTGGGAGACACTAGGATTAGATTTGCAGGCCATCTTCACACCCCGAGCGGCTTGTCACTGCAATAATTACTGAGTGGCGTGTCCTTGCGCGGTAATGACGTCACTGAAGTTCAGATGGCATCGCATAGGACAGGTCAAGATGACATTCACCAGAGTTCATAGTTTTTCACAGAGAGAGAGAGAGAGAGAGAGAGAGAGAGAGAGACAGACAGACAGACAGACAGACAGACAGACAGACAGACAGACAGACAGACACACAGAAGGGGGGGGGGGGGGGGACTAAGAGGAATCCAGTAGATTCAATGCTATATTTGTTACTTAGACTACACAAACCAAGAACCGTCGTGTATATTAAGTGACGACCAACAAATGAAGTTGTCTCTTCACGACGAATTATCACACAATTGCGTTGATGTGATGTTTTAGAACGATGTTGCCCACGATACAGTTGTCTTGATTACTTTTTGTACAGATCAAACGTTTAAGTGGATTAAATAGGTTTAGAAATGGAAATTAATAAAAGACAAAAATTTGATTGCTTTCAGTTCAGGATTGTTTTGACGCACCTGAAGATGTCAACATGTTTAATCATAAATCGTATACTTCGGTTTAAACCTTGTCTTTAGTGTTGTGGGATCATAATTAAAATCGAAAACTAACCAGCCTCTAAGAAAGCTGTGGCGACACTGCTAGTTTAGATTACGACGAAGCGTTTCTGAGACTTCGTGCGCATAGCGTTAGCTGTATGAGCTTTTCTGATTAGAATTTTTGTTTTTATATTCAGTAGCTGTTCTGTCCTTATTTGCATTTCATGCCGCCTCTACGAGAGTTTTTGCATATTCTCAGTTGTTTGTATTCAACATCTGTGACGATCTCTCTGATTCTTTTAGCAACTTGTCAAAGAATAAAGTTACAAAGTCACCGCACATTTCATAAGGACACTGCAAGGAAATATCCTCTTCCTTGCTGTCAGCATACGAACATTTGTCTACCCTTGGTCTTTCTTTTCCAATCATAACAGAATATAGTTGTTTTTGCTCTGTCAACAAATCAAAGCTGACCTATAAATATGATGTTTTCGCCGCTTCATCATCATTTGTTAGCACAAGCGCTGGCATTAAGATGAGAATATATCGCACCACCAATTGGAAGCAGGTCTTCGTAAAAAGGGAGGCGAGAAAACAAGGTTTTGCTCGGTCTAAAAGAGCGGAGCATCACCTGCTAGCAAGAGACTATTGCCTCCTTCCCCCAACTGGAAACACGTTTATTAGGAAGCCTGCGGGCAGTGGTTTGTTGATGTGACAGCGTAAACACTCTGTGCCGGTGTTCCCAGAAGCAGACGTCCTCTCGTTTTCTCTATTTACTCAGTCCTATGCAGAACTCGGTTCTCAAGGAAAGCGCGTCAACCAGCTAACGGAAAATCGCGATTGTCTACTAGCACGGCGCCAGCAGCTGCTGTCTGCAACTGGAACATTTGTTTATCAAGTTGTCGGGATTTATTCTTCAGTGTGGCTTCAAGCCGTGGGAAAGAAAACAAGCAACATTCGTCGCTGCGGAATGTCGTAATTGACCCTTTGAAGGGCTTCTTGAAATTGCTACCATCATGATACCTGTTCCAAGTTGTTGTAGACGGACATTCCTGTCTTACTGATTTTTAATGGCGCATTACTTAGAAAGGCAACTCCGTTTATAGATAACGCGTGGGGCAGTTGTGGATTCCCCCTTTCCCCCTTTACACCGGTTCCCAGTCTCCGCGCGGAGACGTTGGCAGCTACTAGGTTATAGCAGCGGCAGCCTCGCTGTCACTCCAGCTCTTAGTTCCTTCCGCCGTCAGCTGCATCCAAATAAACAGGCGAGTTCTTGAGGTCTGAAAAGAAACAAACTTCGAAGTGCCGTTGGTCCCAGGAGACTGTGTTTGGAAGACCATGAAAATCTAGGAACCCATTCCCCAACTCACTGATAGAAACTAAAATTCCCTCTGAGTTGTCCAAAACCTCATGAATAAAGTACACACGAGCAATGAAAACACAGTGAGCGAGTTTTCGCGAGGAACCTGGGTTAGCTACGGTAGGGTCACTGCGCATGTCTGGTTTTTTTCTTCGCGAAAACGCTGTTCAGTTGTGTCCAGTCGCTTCCCTTGCAACAAGATGGCGACAGCCTTGGCTGGTGTGTTGCGGATTTACTGTTGTGGAACAAATCTGTGCAATCTGTTGAGTTTTGGGGCTGAAATTTGAATGAAATTAGAAGCAAGCTGTGCTGGGATGTATTTAGGCCGATTGGGGAGGGGGGCGGGGGTGGGGGGGGAGCGTGGTTTTTATCCCTGCCCTGCTGACAGTCAGAAATCGCACCCAAACTCCTGTTGACCTCATTTCTTCCCAAAATAAACATCACTGCTAAAATAAAATGCATTAAAACCAAGACAGTATCCAACCCAGTATCCTTAATTTTTGAAAGGTTAAGTGATTTACAACAATTGTGTTCTCACAATCCGTAACTTTGTGAAAAAACATTTGCAGAAGTTTCTCACTTCGCCATGGCAGCCATCTTGGAACTGGAGTGAACGTACGCTGGGGCCAAGGTTGAACTTTGGTTAACCGGTGACGTCACTCCGGTCGTACCGTACCGAGTTTTTGCGACCTCCGGTTCGACTCGAGTCACTTTAGTTGACGCGAAAACTCGCTCACATTTATACTGCTAAATTATATTGGTTTTGAATCATTGCCATCAATTTTACTTCCACTGCCTTGGATTTTGTCTGCTTTGGTTGCAGAGACAGTTTTTGAAGAAATTCAGCACTTCGTCGGATCTTCGGTTGGCATCGATATCGTTCAGTGGAACTAAGTCACAAAGCATTTTGTAAATATATGGCAAAAGGCTATTTTAGTTTCAGAAACAAAAGGTAATAGCTCATCTAACTTGTCAGGTTAGTTTCCCTTCAAGTTTCTGTCTTCAGGAAATGGTTATTGTGAAGGGAAAGGCGGTTTTGAGGTTGTAACCTAGATGCTGCTGAGAAAGTGAAAATTGTCTGTCAAAAGATTGACTTTTTAATAGTTGGAGACTGGCGAATTGTAGAATTACAGTCGCGAGGCAATAACGCTGAAAATTTCCTGCTGCACTTTCAAGGTCCAGATGTCAGCGTCCATGTTGCCAAGTTGCCTTGATGACGAAGGAAAAACCCTGAACAGGATGAAGCCCATCGACAATCAAAATTTGAGATTACGGGAGCAGAATTAATTGGAAGTTTTCGCCAGAATGCTAAGAGTCGTAAAAAATGAGTCTGAAGTTGATTATTAGCCAGTGTTCCAGTGAATTAGGCTCTTTCAAGTCACGTTACAAGGGAGATTTGCGTCGTGTTTTCTTTGGTGCCTTTACCCCTCTTTTCTGCCCTCAAGGCTGTCTCAGGTTTTGCTGTCACACGTGCTTGTCATCTCCCACCACTCGTCCTCCTTTCACCTCTCTCCCGCTCTCTCTCTCGCTCGCTCTCTCTCTCTCTCTCTCTCTCTCTCTCTCTCTCTCTCTCTCTCTCTCTCTCTCTCTCTCTCCACTTCTCTCTCTCCACCGCCTTATATTAATCTCTCCTCCGCCTTCCTCAGTCTGTGATGTGTGTCCGCGCACGTGCATACGGGCTCGCGCACGTATTCATGTACCTTTCCGACTGTACTGATCTATTTGAAGATTTTTTTTTACTTCAAGGTCCCTCTCCTATTTCTATTAGTCCTTATCTACAGTATGTAGAACCTCTCATCTCTGTCTGTCTGTCTGTCTGTCTGTCTGTCTGTCTGTCTGTCTGTCTGTCTGTCTGTCTGACTGTCTGTCTGTCTGTCTGTCTGTCTGTCTGACTGTCTGTCTGTCTGTCTGTCTGTCTGTCTGTCTGTCTGTCTGTCTGTCTGTCTGTCTGTCTGTCTGTCTCTCTCTCTCTCTCTCTCTCTCTCTCTCTCTCTCTCTCTCTCTCACTCTCTCTCTCTCCCTCACATCCCTCCCCTCTTTCCCTCCCTCCCTCCCTCCCTCCCCCTCTTTCTTCCCTCCCTCCCTCCCTCCCTCTCTTCCTTCCCTCCCTCCCTCCCTCTCTTCCTTTCCTCCCTCCCTCCCTCCCCCTTCAAAGGCAACCACGGCCCACCACTGGCGGTCTTGTCCCCCCAGGGCAGGTATTGAGAGTGCCGGAGACCCTGGGGAAGGGGCTGGTATTGCATCTGTCAGGGGAGCGGGAATATTGCGTGTGATAGCCCCACTAATTAGCATATAAAAAACAAGCTTAGTCATCGACTGCGAGGGGGACCGCGACCCCCTTGAATCAACCTCAAGGGTTCCACGCCAAAGGCCCTCACTCCTCCTCCGTCAGAGAGCAGCAGAGCTCAAGCAGGCATCTTCCTCTTCCTTCCGTGTACTGTAGCCACCCACTCACACCCACCCTCCCCTGGTGCCTGAAGAAATTCAATCCAGGGCTCGCACCGTCCTTGTCATCTTCGCTTTTGGGCGCGACTCCTGAAGGCGCGGTCCTCCCTGATTAAAAGACTTAGGGAGCCGGTGTCCGTATATCCCTCTGATTGATTAAGCTGCAATGGGCGGGGGCCGAGAAAGCCAATTAAGGGGTCTGCCAGGTTGTGCCGGAGCGTCTGGCGGGGCTGGGGGTGATCTGTTGAATCTGCTAACGACAGGTCCCCGTCTCCTGCTCCCGCAGAGGGCCAGAACACGGCTCATCCATTTCCATTTGTAGCGTGCCCTCCATGCCTCCCCGCCCCCACCCACCCTGCATCTCCAACTTCCCTCCCCATCGCATCCTCCCCACACACTCCATCCTTTGTCCCAGTGGGCGATTGGCCACTCTCTCAAGACGCATGTGGACACCGACATGGCTTCATTAGCCTGAGAGTCTTTTGCGATTCGTCAGAGCAAGCTAGTCGCGCCTTGAGAATGCGCCTGTTGCATTTCCCTCGCTGTCTCATTAGTCACAGAGAGAGTGTTCTCTTGTTCGACTCTCAGAACGGTTTGATGGAATCGTCCTTCAATTTCCTCTGCATCCCCTTGGCGGGAGCATCAAAATGATGATGTCTTGGTCTTCTGGAAAACGCCGATGCCAGTATGGTTATAGTTCGAAGGAATCCCAGTATCGAAGAGGAAAAAAATAATTTCGATGAGTCAAATCCGAGGAGGAGATGTTTCACTTTCGACAAACATTTACTGTTTTGATTGATTCTGAGCTATGAAGGTTATGATTTTAAGCTTGATCTTAAATTCGTCCTCGAGGAATTGCCAACCTGATGATCTCGTTTGATATCAAATTATATCTCTTTTAACCCCTCTCTTCTGTTTAATTGGGTCCTCAGTATCCAATCAGTGTCCAATCGATCCGTCTAGCTGCTGATGAGAAAACGAGGGAGAGAAAAAACCAGAAGATTTTCTCCTTAGACTTCAATCAGCCCATCGCAAAGAGCGTCTTTGTTCCGATTCCTGATTCGACTGCAACGTGATTGTCTGCTTGTGTGATGAAGATTAATGTTCCCCCGCATTGGCCTCATCAACCATATTAGTGCCATCCTAATTTCAAAATCAAAAATCGCCATCGTCAACAGTCGCATGACGCGACGCCCTCCACGGTGGTGTCCCCAGTGGCCCAGGCTCCAGCACTAATTACGGGGGCACTTCAAGTCGTGCGGTTGATGATGGATTGTCCGCCTCGATCGAAATCCATTAGATTGACAATTCAAGAGATTTGATGCAATGCCCATCGCCACTACTGTTGCACACTTCTGGGTGCAAGGGTTTTTCTGGATTAGCCCAAGTCCTTCTCATCAGATGCTTTGGTTTCGCGGGATCTTACCCCCCCCCCCCCCCCCCCCCGCTCTCTTGCCCCCCCCCCCCTCTCTCTCTCTTCCTCTCCCTCCCTCCCCCCCTCCCTCCCTCCCTTCCTCCCTCCCTTCCTCTTTCCCTCCCTCATTCCTCGATTCTACGATCCACAGCTCTATTTTTCCCCGTTTCTTGGCTTTCGTACTATGACTCATCTACGGGCGGTTATTAATGGAATTCATTTGGGGGCGAACCCGGTTATGAGCGCTTTTAGAGGAGGCTAATCCAGCGTGTTACGTGCCAACCGGGGTTCCTTGCCCCAATGAAAGATACATTGATAGATGAGAGGGCCTCCGTTTCGAGGCGAGAAGTTGGCCCGCCCCTTCTTTTCGACCCTGGTGACTCATCCTTCACGATCCTGGCTTGTGATTTATCGTATCATAAACACTTTGCTGGGTTTGTAAACAGTGGAGGATATCGTTCGAGACTTGTCGAGTGCAAAGATAGTATCGGTCGGTTACACCCGCTTTACTTGTGTTTATGTCTACGCAGGTTTGTACTTCATGTCTGCCCTCATGCATATTCATTGCACTGCTGGGATCGGCAGGGCTGCAGTGGTGCCGTGTGTTGGGAGCAGTGGTCAGTCGATTTGTGATTAAGAACAAGAAACGCCTAGGCTGATGTCGTTTCTGTCTGGCGCTTTATCTGTTAGTATACTTGCCGCGAGCTTTTTGACTTCAAAGGGAAAAGGTCGAGGAGCAACAAAGAACTCAGTCGAAATTTACCTAGTCAGACATCTGTCGGGTTTTTTTAGAATACACATTCGTGCGCGCGCACACACAGGCCTAGAATTTCTCCAGACTGGCTTGTCCGTTTCCCCACTTTCTGACCCTGTTTTCACCCACGAAATGGCTCCAAACAAATCGTCTCGTGTTCATGGCTGCCGTGCTTCCTGGTGTTTGGTTTCAGTAGAAAACGAGTTTTTGTTTTGGAGACATTTCCCAGATGTCCCCACTGTCGACATGACGGGGACAAGGGGAGGGCGCCAAGGCAAAGGGGATGGGAGCTGACGGGTAGGGGTGAGGGAGAGCTGTTTAGGCCTAATTGACGTTGGGTTTCCAAGACTTTCTTGAAGGAAGGAGAATTAGGGGGGGGGGGGGGGGGGGACGGGACGAAGATGTTGCGGATGGTTGCACGCCGTATTTCAGAGCTCTCAACTCAGGACTTCCCTTGCCTCGTTGCGTCGTGGGCATTGAGGCCTTGGCAGGAGGCATTTTGTCTCCGGTTTCGAATGTCAGCTTCCATGACTGCAGGGGCGTGTCTCGCATGGTGGGGGTGCTTCGTCTCCCTGTGATGTACGGCGGTCAGCAGCCAGAATGGGCTCAAACACGCAAAGTGCTGTCCCCCTCTCTCGCATGCGCGACCTGAATACAGTCGACTGCCGCCTTGCCGGTCTCGAATTTTAAGTCGTGCCACCAAGCCGTGCCTCGATGATCACTGCAGAAAAGAATGATGTGTGTTTGAAAAGCTCTTTTGGCCATAACAGAGAGGATGGCTCCATTGACTTATGAAGGGAGTGAATACATCCATCAGGCATAATCAATTTTATTTTATCGCGGTATAGTAGTGTGTGTGCTACAGCTTGACTTCCACCTAGAGGTTTTCAGTAATGTACTGAGTGTCTGCATAGAAACAAATAAAGCCCGAAACCACGATATTTGCCCTACCGATGAAAGAGATAACCATCAAAGTAGTTTGTTTAAAGACTGCCATTACTCAAACATTTTCTGCATTGTTATTTACGTTGAGTACGTCACAGAAGTTCAAGCCGATTGTATATCATTATATGTCGTGCAGTTTTACATCTACCCCCATCCCTCACGCCCATGCAAAAAAGTTACGCCATGAGCCTAGCAATATGTCTGCCAGAACAGACGGATCTGCCGGCGTTTGGGCAGGCCGCACACAGCCGCACTGGATATATTCGCGGTCAGTAACTTATAGAACTTGACTTGTCTGTTGATGCATAGAGATTCTTCGCTGGGGACGTATTGGAATCGACAGACTGCAAGCCAGGGGAAAACCCCTATTGTCGGGCTTTATTTGTCGCCGAAGAGGAAGGTGGTCGATACAAGAGACGGAGCAGTAGATGTATGGTGAATATTTCAAGACAGTGTGCAAGTGTCTGCACCGTAGCACTCTGCTTGACGTTACGGGAAGGATGTATAAACAAATCTGGGAAGAACATGCAAATACCCTTGCGGACCGAAGACTTATGGGAAGGAAAACCTCAATAGATGGGTTTTTGAGCGTACATAGGCTGCTAAAGTTGCATTGACTGAGAGGGATGTGGAGTTATATAAAAGAACTCGTGGATCGAAGGGAAAAGGTCGTGATATATGTAAGAACCATAACAGGATGGAAGATGTACTCCATATTTATTATAGAAGAGAGCTAGGTCGCCGAAAAAGTCACGTGTTGGTGTTCAGAAGCATAGCACATGGACGGGCTGTAATGAAGGGGAGAGGGAGGAGGGATTACAGGCGAGGGAGGAATATAAGGATGAATGAGATCTGCTGTAGGAAAAGTCCATTGATCTCTGCACACTCCTCCATAAGCCACTCCTTGCCTGTCTTCTTTCCCTATCTCACTCTCTAGCCCACCCCACCCCACCCTGTAGTCTGCTCTGAATCCCTCTCTCCGCCGCCTCCTTCCCCTAAACTGCATCTCATGGTTCTCATCCCACAGCGTTCCTGAGTTTTTTTTCAGTATCCCTCTCTCTTCCCCTCCCTCCCCAAACTTCATCCTCTGGTTCTGTCTTTTCTGTAATCAGCGTTCCCAGCCCTCTCGATCTGTTTCCATCCCACTATCCTTGCCTAGCCTTTTATCCTTCCCTAGCCCTCTATCCTTTCCTCCACCCATCACCCTACCCTACTCTTTCCCTATCCAACCTCTTTACTCCAGCCCTCTCCCCAACCCAACCCTCCTCCTTCTCCCGTCCCCTCCCTACGCCCACCCATTATCCGGGAGAGCCGGGGCAGATTTGATTATATAAACGGCAAACTGACGAGCGCCATCTTCCCCCTGGATAAACACTCACTAATTCGATTTCATTGTCTTCCTTCGCAATTTCGCGTCAGCCGTTTTTCTCCAGCCGCCTTTTCCCTTGCTGTGGGTTGATGCTGGGAGCCATGGAAAAGAAGACTAATAGATTTGGGTCTGTTCAGTGGGCCAGGGCTGTCTGTCCTAGGACCTGTGTTTAGGGGTGCTTTTTAGTTCCTTGCGTTGATTTGATTTGCCAGGTTGTTAAATCTTTTTGTAGTCTCTCACGGTTTGTCTCTGTGACTGTAATCTCCCTTTGCATCTGGCTGCTGTCGCGCTGTGCTATCTTCCCTTGCTTCCTTGCGCACTATTTCCTCCGCAGTTCGATTGCTGTCACGGCTCTGTCACGTTAGGTTAAACAAAACTTTGCTTCCCTTCTTCATGCTTCAGAGATCCTTTCGCGAATAAAACTTCTATCTGAGGTGATGCTGGTTCAGGCAGTTTCAAAATCCTGTTGAAGTCACGGACTTACTAAAGTTAATTTTTGTCATGGGTTGAGGTTGAGACTAGATTACTTTTACAAAAAATGCATTCACTTGCAAAGTTCGCGCTCGATTTTTAAAGACGATATATTTGGGTTTCTTGTCGATCCAAGAACTAGCTTAATGCCTAAAGGGCTTTGATGAAAAACCCAGCTAGAAGTGTTTTAAAGGGCCATGAGCTCTTTGAATTCCCATCCAGGGATGGCGCTCGAAGCGTATATGCGTGCAACTACTTTTTGTGTCTCTTCGCCTTAGTACAGGTTTGGGAAAAAGAAATACGACTAAGAATACCTCGTTAAAGGTTATTGAAAATCTTTAAAGGCATTTTGCTATCAGGGCAGAGGGGCCGGGGGAAGTTGTTTTACTGTTATATCCTTTTCATCCATGCCCGCCTCAAGGCCTTGCATATGTCATATGGGCTCTGCCAGTGTTTTGTGTAGGGGGAAAATGGAGGCATCTGCCGCCGAAAATGAACCTTCGGAATAAAAATGTAAAGGATGTTCGGGATGCGGCGATATTAGCGGCATACGGAAACGCTTCCAGCGCCCTCTGGTGATTAAATTCCCCCGACACAAGCAAGGCCTTCAGCAGATGCTCTGCACGGTCTTATCTCATTAGCGAAGACGTTTAAAGTGAGGATAGTTATAACGTTTGGAGGTTTGACAACGATGAAATCACGACCCGGACATTTGCTTCTTTTTCGGTCCCAGTCAACCCATGACGCTATCTCTTTGGTGCCGCCACCCATTTGCCGGGACATGACAGAAGGAAAAGCCATCCCGACCTCAGGCACGTCTTCACCCTCGGTACAACTGGCGCAGTCGGCAACGATCTGGCCCTCCAGAGATTTGGACGGAGACCAAGTCAGGGGGAGTGAGAAGAGATGGGGAAAGGCCAAGAGGAATCTTGGGAGGGGGAAGGGAGAAAATGTTGACAAAATTTAAGCTCGTCTCCCTCATTACGGGCTGTCCCCACCAGCCGCCCCGCGTCAGCCGTAGTCGATTACGTGTCCTCTCCTTCTTCAACGGGCACGTGTTGGGTTCGCGGGCAGCGAAAAGCCAATTTCTGTCTCTGCGCCCCTGCCCCACGAAACCTAAACAAGTCCTGCTAGCCAACGCTCTCCAGCAGAGCGCGTGATAGTGTGTGCATTTCTTTGTGCGTGTGTGCACGAGTGCGTGCGTTTCTGTGCAAGTATGCTTTTAAGCGCATATACGGGTAGACTTTTGTTTGCGCGTGTTCACTCACACACAAACACACACACACACACACACACACACACACACACACACACACACACACACAAACACACACTCCCTGCGCACACGCAGAGAGAGAGAGAGAGAGAGAGAGAGAGAGAGAGAGAGAGAGAGAGAGAGAGAGAGAACGCCTGTTGATCAATGCAGCCATGCAACCCAAGTGGAAGAGAGTGTGGTGTCAGGAGACGGGCAAGGCGGGCAGGCCAGGGCTGGGGAGGGCGGGCTCAGTGCGGGCAGATGAGGATTGATCTCCCTGCATGTCTTCCGCATTTAAAAAAACGCACACTGGCATGGGGAGGGGTGCAACGTGACACTTGCGGTGACAGCGAGACCACAGCCTCATGGATGGCTTGTCTCCCACCCGTCCTCCCGCTCTCCATCAGCTACAGAGGCCTGATCGCTTACCCGCTGTTGGGGACTTTTTTTTAAACCATGCAAAGTCATTATTTGAGGTCGCGGAATGTCCCCCCCCCGCCCCCGAAAGTTCACAGGCCGCATGTATACTGCAAGCATATGCAGGTTGAACCCCCGCTTTTGAGGCTCGGAAGACATCGAATGTTGCAGATAATTGTAATTTTGGGAATAAGGGCGTGGGGGTGACGGTGCGAGTTTTCAAAGCTCAGAGGGAACCTCTCTTTGTATCATGCTTGTTTTGTATTTCATTGATAAATCAGCTGAATGGACGTAATGAGGGTCAGAATCACTGGTTAAAATGTTTATTTTGAAGTAGTCAATCTCCTTTGATGTACTTGGGCGCGGTGCTAAGCTTACAGTACATTACTCCTTCGTTAGAAAGGGAAATATGTTCATGTACAGAGGGTGGATACTTTTCTAAGAGTCAGGATGCCGACGGGATAAAGCGGCTGGTTGTCAAGAGAGGGGCAGTGTTTGAACTTCGCACTTCAGTGGATAAGAAGTCGTTTCAATCGATGCCCTCGCCGTGGAAGTTTGCTGCATGAAAAAACTCCCTTTTTAAAGATGAAAGCCTCTATGTATCTTACTGTAAACATTCCTGGTGCCGAATGCACGCTTGCAATTTGGTGTTCATTTGCAGTTTGGGCTTCATTTGCTCTTTGGCGTCCATACTTTCCCCTCCTGTTGTTTCCGCTTTTTAAATGTATGTAGATGTTGTCCTTTAAGTCGTCTCTGGCAATTCCCAGAGGGGCTGGTGGGAAGTTCTACAAGCGGTGTTTGCTTTTGCTTTTTTCTTGGATTTGTACCGCATGGGGAGCCGGTGATTGGCCGTGTGAGCGAGGCGAGAACCCTCAATAGACCAGCTGACCTTTGACGGGTGTTTTTCCACATCTCAGAGCTGTCTTGGACGGCTTCCCACGTCGCCAGAGCAAGGCTTCTTTCCAAACAAGTTTCTGTGGCCACTGGAACACGGGGGGAAGGCAACTAACTTTGCCCACCAAGAAGTAGATGTTGTCTGGAAATTTCCTTTGAAAGAGTTGACTCCTTTGTGTCTATGTCAAGCTGTTTTTGAGATAGAAGCACCACTTTCCCTCTGTGTGTGTGTGTGTGTGTGTGTGTGTGTGTGTGTGTGTGTGTGTGTCTGTCTGTCTGTCTGTCTGTCTGTCTGTCTGTCTGTCTGTCTGTCTGTCTGTCTGTCTGTCTGTCTGTCTGTCTGTCTCTCTCTCTCTCTCTCTCTCTCTCTCTCTCTCTCTCTCTCTCTCTCTTTCTCTTTCTCACCCGCGCGCGCGCGCACACACACATACACACACTATCAAACTTGCTCGCTCGCTCACTCTCACTCACACTCTCACTCTCACTCTCACTCACTCACTCACTCACTCACTCACTCACTCACTCACTCACTCACTCACTCACTCACTCACTCACTCACTCACTCACTCACTCACTCACTCACTCACTCACTCACTCACTCACTCACTCACTCACTCACTCATTCACTCACTCCTCCTCTAATCACTCCTTTCAAAGATTCCACCAGGTGAGCCTATTGGAGACCGTCTCCGCTTTGTTGGCCCTGTGCACAGCCAGCCTGATTTGCCCGGAAAAGAGGAGTCGACTATGCTCTCACAGTTCACCTCCGTGCAGGTGTTCCTTATGCTGCAGTTGCTCTTGGCAATCCCCCTGGCCCTTAACGCTTTAAGGCTGTGCTGTCATGGTACGGATGCAAGAAAGAAATCAAGGACCTTAGTAGCTGAAGCCCTGCATGCACTAGCTCAGGACTGATTTGCTTCATCCGAGAGAGGTGGGGGGTGGGGGTGGGGGGTGGAGAGTGTTAGAAACTTTGAGATCGGACTGAAATGATAAACTTAATGTAGAGGTTTGAGAGGATTACTTTCTCTCTAAAGCAAAAATCGAGCATACTACTGTCAAACTAATGCATTTATAGTAGTGATAGTTTCTTAAAATATGAGGGAGTACAATGACAAGAATTGTACGACCCACACATTCAAAACACCCTTCATCACGAAGTATTGTTACATTCCAGTAATGGATTTGAAGGCGAAACCTCCTGTGAAGACAATCCTACCTTGAAGAAATGACATTACAAGAGTTTATTTTCTTTGCGGAAGGTCGTTAACTCTCTCAAAAGCCCTCGTCCGCGTGGAGTCGTTTTGAAAATCCCTGGGTTGCCCTCTGCGGACTAGTTACGTGGATGGAGTGTCCCTCACTGATATCATTAAATCCCGATATCTGTCAAATTACGCTATCGTAGTCAAGCTGCAACTCACCAAAGTGCACTTTCCCTGCTCTCTGCACAACACTTACCGAGACCTCGGCACTGTCGATCTCTGGAGCTGTCCCCCAGTGCGACCTTCAGCTCAGTTGTTACCGCTGGTCCTGAATGACTTCTTTGTTGCCCCTCCTCCAAGTCGTTGGCCCACTCGACTGCGGCCGTCTGTGAAAAGGTGGTTGCACTCGATGGTGGCCCTGGGGAAGCTGAAGTCGCCAGGAGATGTGGGCGGCCCGCAGAGCCGCCTTCGGTTTTCATTAGCGCAGTGCTTGGCGGGGACGCCATCCCACTGAGAGCTGATGAAGAGCCAGGGCCGGCGTCGGGGCCGTCTGAGAGCGGTCTCGGCTTCCGGTGTGATGACCCTTGCCCCCAAAGCTTAGCTCCTCAACCACCCCATCTCCTCCTGTGCCGTCCAGTCCTGCCTCTAGATGGGTGCTTCACCCTACAGTGGAGACAGCTGGAGGTGGATCCATCTTTGAAATCGGTTTATTCTTGGACGTTATCGACTGTACTGAGGGACGAATTGTGGTAATGTGTGTACAGGTTATGGCGTAGGCGCCCTTATTGCTGTTTCGGTGTTGTATTTAATATCAGTGCGATGTAGACTGTGATTTCATGAGTCAGGCATATGATAGTAGTTTGATGAGGATTTTAGAATCGAAGAACTGAAAGAGAAAATAATGGCTTTCCTGCATATGGCGTTACATTAAAAATTTAGTCGCCTCTGTAATGGAGTGTTCATGGCTATTTAAACGTGACATCTTCCTGATGGCGGTGTTTTGCTGTTGGTCTGTTAAGGAGTGCGTGAATTGAATTATGTGTCTCAAAAATGTATGTATCTGCCAGCCGTGTGTTTCAACCTTTTGCCTTCTCCGTTTTGGATAGCTGCCTCTCTTCCTGATGCTGTAGTCTTCGTCGCTGTGTTTGAAGTGTAAACATAGGAAATTATTCTCAACTGAGTGTTCCTCTCGATCCCATCGTCTGATAATGCCTATTCTAATGAAGCAGCCTTTCTTCGGCGTCACGATAATGGGTCTTTTGTAATTATGGAAATCAAGGCTTAACCTAACAGACCCAGTCCCTTCACACCAACCAAACTCTCTTTTATGTTTTGTCCCTCTCTTGGCGCAGTGCTCTGTTTCACGGATGATGAAAACAAATAAAATGCACGCCGCCATCTGTTTACCAAGGCCAGTTGACCTTGCTGGCTTCAAATTACAGTCATCCTCGTCAAAATGAAGCGGCGGTGTAGCATTAGTCCGGAGACGCGGGTCAATAGAACCATCTGGAAGTGCGCCCAGCGAGGGCACGGGGGATGGCTGGGTGCACATGATGACAGAGTTACCGTCCCTGATTGAAGGGGACTGCGTTTAACTGCGGAGGAGGGACAGTCCAACCGAGGAAGGAGGGTCCCCCGACTCCTGCCAAATAGTGCAGGGGCGGAGGGTGAGTTATTGTGCGTGGAATGAGGGTGGCTTGCTGGGGGTGGAATGAGGGTGGCTTGCTGGGGGTGGAATTGAGAACCCCACAGTCTCGCAAGCTCCTGATGCAGGGATGTCTGCACCTTTCATGCCCACCACTCCGCCACCCTGCACCCCCATCCCAGTGTCTCTTCCAGGCCCATTGCCAGCTGATGATCGTGATGAAATGGTAGGGACGAGAGTCGTTGCTCAATTGCCGTCTGAGTGACCGACCCATCCTCTCGTGTTTGCCTCGTGTTTGACCCACAGGACACAGAGCATGCTCAAGAGCTCGTGTGGAAACGTAACCAACACTTTACGATGAGCGTACATGGCCGATGCACACGCACACTCTGGAAAAAAGCAGACTTGTTTAGAATGACATGAAAGAAGGCTGGCAGACAGAGACCGCTGAACCAGATGAAAGATACTCAGGGCACGAGAACTTGCCCACCTCGACAGCCCAGAGATTAAAGTGCACGACTACTCGTTCAAGTCAAGGCGATGAAAGTAAGAGTTGGTTGGAGGATGAACGCATCCAAGTCATAATTACCCTGAAGGAGACAATCTGATCGGAAATGTTCCTCTTCCTGAAATCCTCCCCCTGAAATCCTCCCCCTGAAATCCTCCCCGCGTGTCTGCCGGAGCGCTCACTGATCTCATTGAGGAAATCAAAACCACTTGCTCTAGTGTCTGACTCTTGCAAAGATCAAAGAACCGTTTGGAATCTCGCAGACGATGCTGGATCGATCAGGGTTTGAACCCGGAACTCCAGGGCGTGATTTCTGGCTTTGCCGTGGAGCGACCAGGCCCCGCTCTCCTACCCCGGCCCCAGACAATTTCCCTGACTGGGCGCCGCGGTGGCTGGGTCAGGCGGGGTCAGCAAGGGAAGCAACTCTGCGAGCTGACTTGTTTGATTCCGGTGAGCTCCGTCACGGCTGCCGAGCGATGCCACCATTTCCCTGAATTGGACGGCCGTGTCCTTGCCTGCCCCTGTGCGGACCGCCTGCCTGCTGCTCTGCTGGCTTCGTGGTCTCTGGTCCCTGACCCCCTCTTCTCCTGCCGCAACAGCTGGTGGCTCCAGTTAACCTTGCGTCTCTTCCAGCGTCCGGTCGATGGATCTCGTAGTTGGCTTCAAAGGCAGAGCACGCCTGTGTTGGGATGCTCCTTCTGAACTCGGCATGGAGAAATGGACTCTGTGGTCACAGTGATCTCTCGTCCCAAATTGCTTCCAAAAATTGAAATGGAAATGTCATTTTCGAGCAAAAAGTTTGTTTCATTCCTCTTTTAACTCGCGGTTGTTGTCATGTATATTGGGGGAAAATAGGAAATTTTAAAGGTAAAGTTCCCCATGGCCAATAAACCCGTACTTCCCTTCTTCCTCTTTTTTTTAATAATAAGGAAATACACGTTAATTGTTTTGGGGTTTTCCGCTATCCTACGCGTTGCCTAGCATTCGCCTATGCTTATTCGACACCTAAATTCTAGTAGGAATTCAAGTGGGCAGCCATTGTTCTATGGCTGCAATGCCACAGAGATCTCGACACCTCGCAACGTCCAGCAGTGCAGCTGTCCCATGGGGAATGTTAAGAGTGCGTGTAATGCGCGGTGGGTTGCAGTGTAGATGAGGGGGCGATTACCCCAGTTGGCCTCAAGTCAGGGGTTGTGGGAAGATGGCGCCAAGCCTGCCATGAAGCCTCGTGCAGTCAACAGTGGTGGGAAAAGTCGTGCTTCGCCTGGCGGCAAACTTATTCTGCTTGTGTGGCCATATTGTTTGCGCCTGCGTCGTTGACTTTTGGCTCTTCGTGGAAGTCCTTGAAGCTGCGTTCACACAAGCACGCGCGCGCACAAACACATACAGACCCTCACTCATACACACGCACACACACACACATGCAAATGCACACACATTACCCATGCGCGCGCGCGCACGTACGCACACGCAGAACAAACAACCGAGCGCAAGCGCGCGCACGGACACAATCATGTACGCACGCACACGCACAGCCATGCACACACAAACGAAAGCTCAGAACTGCTGTTTGAAGTTATCCACTGTGGAGCTGCTCAGCTTCTGAGTGCAGCAGGACCGCTTCCAGAAAGCACCCGCAATCCCCACTCTTCAAACAAGCATCTTCAGTTCTCCTCTTCCTCCTCCGTTCCTCGCCTTCGCTAGCTTTGTCTTTTTGCAACGCGACAACCAGTTATTGGCTGTGGGAAGCCTCGCAATATTCACGAACTGCGACTATGAATAGGGAAATAAAAACCTTGGTTGCCTTAGTTTCTTTGTCACGTGTGCATCTGTTTTTCCCCATTGGAAATGTTGAAGATTCTGTTGCGAGGATTCTCGGCATGGCTATGTGTATTTGTGAACTTGTTTCTTATAACTTATGGTCTATGCGGCCATACGCATTTGGCTGTCCTCCCTAGTTTTTGTATCCAGATAATGTTACTTTTGAGATGGAAAGCAGTGGCCCGGAGCTATACAGAGAGGCTCTCTTACGGTGATCTGATCGTCTCTTGAAGTTCTATTAAGCCCTCAGCTTGAAAACGTCTACAGAGGCATAGCTTTTCGCATTTCTCAAATCTCGCGTCAAGTGACTTCAAACGGCATATGTGATGTAATCAAGCTCTTCATTTCATCTCGCTTTGCATCGTTGATAACCTTGGTTGGCGTTCTTTTGGCACGGCGATAAGATCAAAGTTTGTATCTGTAGCTACATCTCGACCACTCCACTTCGCCATTACAAGGAAAGTTAGACCACTTAAACGTTTTCTCATCAGCCTGTGGCTTGATATTGCGCCATACTATTTTGCGGTCGATAAACGCAGTGTGCAGGGGTCGGAGCTTTGCAGAGCTTATCTCAGCACGAGTTGCACTTCCTGGGCCGCCCCTGGCCGTTGTACCAGCAGGCTGATTCACTCTCGGACCATTACTTTTGTCGTGCACGAGCAGTCTCGTGGGCGCCAGGTCAGCAGCTCAGGGGAGATAACTAGCTCCTCTTGGCCGTCTGCCGCTATCACGAAGTAGCCTCCGCTTAGGAAGATTGCTGCTGCCTCTTTACTATCGACCGCTTCCGAGATACAAGAGTGCTCCGACCGTTTTGATGTTGTTAGCCAGGCTATGCCTGATTAACTGCCCGAACTACTTCCCTCCGGCTCTTGTAAGTGTACGGAGCGACTTTTCTTCTGCAGTGTTTAGTGTCTGGAAGACCTGGGAGTCCCATGATGGCGCCCATTTCTGGGATTTGATTGTCATTGCAGGAAAGGGTTTGAAGCGTCCTTCTCGTCGGAAACGCACGACGGAATCCATTGTTACTTTAACGTGTTTGCTCTTTCCTTCAAAGTGCTCTTTGGGACGGATGTTGTCGTTGTAACCTCGTTGCGTTTGTCGTGGACGTTTTCAAATTCAGTGCAGCATTGTCTCTGTCAGTGACCAGAAATTGGTTTCAGCCGTGCATCGGAGAGGAAACATAACCTTGCCAACTTTCTGTAACTGCCTATTGATGTTAAAGCTCTTCATGCGCAGACACGCGGAAGTTAGATCATTGTATCCAGAATGATCAACCACTGGTGGCTAGAATTAGTTAACTTAGTGATGACTTATTAAAAAATGAGGCTACACCGGTTCTTCCTGTTCGCTTCGAGCTGCAAAAACCTCTCTGCATCTTTGGCTGCAGTCCAAGCGAGAACAGTGGGAGGAGAGCTGCTGAAAGCTTTTCTCGCCTCTGGGCCCCTGCCCTCGTCCTCGTCTTCCCCAAGAGCCAGCGAGCAAGGTCGTCAATAAGAGACGCTTTTGTCACTCTGGTGCCTCACTACTTATCCCTACTCGCCTCTCCCTGCACCTCGTCCCCCCGTCCCCCCCCCCCCCCCCCACACACACACACACTCTCTCTCTGTTTTTGCCCTCACTCCTCATACGTCAGTTACGTCCCACGAGTGACGAACAGTGTGTTTTTGAAGCGTACCTCCTGTCAGAGAGAGAACCTCTCTACAATTATGTGCCTGACGGTTCGTTAGATTTTCTGTTAATGTCTCCTCCCCACGGCCGTAATAGCGCCTTTGGTAATGTAGCATGCCTGCTGCTGCAGTGTATTCTTTTCGGCCCAATGGGACCTTGTGTTACACCGAGAAGTAGGTTGTTTTTTAAACCCTGAAAAGGATTAGGACGCTCACGGGGTGTCTCTGGTGAGGTCGAGGAGTACGAAACTTTCCCAGTAATACCATTTGTGAGTCACGCTATAGTGATTTCCCCTGCGGCATGGCATTCCCAAGGCAGGGAATAGGAGCAAGTCTCTCAGTTGCAGGCAAAATGGCCACCCCAGTGGGTACAGACAGTGTCGTTAATTAACTACGAGACTGCCGCTTGTTTTTGCTTTACTAGAGGAATTGTCGACAGGGTCGTGACCTTTGGGAATGTGTTTACTTATGGCAGACACATGGCTGTAACTGTATTTACAGTAGGAGATCCCTCAGCACACGTACCCACTCTCAGACATGCTCCAGACTTTCAGGAACACGTGTTTCATGTAGGATACGTCCTCCATTACAGCTGTGTTGCCCACTTAGAGCCCTGTGCATGTTTACATTTGGAATTTGCCTCAAGGAACAATTGTAGATTTTGTTCCAGAGAGGACCTTCTGCTCTTGAGTATATTTAGTCTTTATGATATTGTTAAATCTATGCAAGTCCACAACTGATTTGGTTCTTTAATTGATGTGTGATATGTAGGGAACATAATAGAAGTTTTCAGCCAAAGCACTCGGTTAAGAATTGAAAGCTATTCAAATCCGATGTTCCCTTGAGACTTCATATACTGTGAATGTTCATCTGCTTCACACTTTCTATCGAAGTTTCTCATTGCCGTCTTTCATTCCGGCGTCTTGGCTGTTCGACCATCCATTATAAAAGCGAAGATAGTATGACATCAAGATGAAAACTGTAATGTGCATATCGTTCTCAGCCCGCCTAGGAAATCCTGACCGCTTTGAAAATTGAGCCGAACTCTTTAGTACAATGCCTGTCTCTTGTACCGCAAACTTTTTTCTCGTAGGGACCTGCAGCTTATAAGAGGTCTTGTCTGCAACCTGACACCAGTCACGTTTTGGAGCTAATTGTGGGACTCCTCTGTTCAAACGCTCCCCCGGCCTATCTAACCAGGGCGCCGCCTAGAAGTCTTGAGTTTCGACTGATGTTGGGCTCCAGATACAAGCAATTCTGGCAGACCACCAATCCCCTACACCAAAACCCCAGACGTCCTAGTGTTCAAGAAAACGTGACCGGCTCTCGGAGCAGGAGCAGTGGCGCTGTCTGGTGTTGGTAGTCTGATGGTAGGACCGGCTGCTGCAGCTTTAGACTCCTGGCTCCTCAACATCTACGACCGTCATCCATCAGACTGGACAGCGGATGCTCAGGGAGCGGTTCTGCTAATGTCCGACAATTAGTTCCGGGTTTGAAGTCCACGGCTGGACAAGGCGCGGATTGCTTGACCCTTGTCCCGGGGCGGATCAATGACACCCCAACCCCACCAACACTCCATACCACCCAGCCCGCTGCCTAATTGATTGGACAAGCAAACGGGGCGAAATGGATGGCGGATCGCTGTCAGTTCACATCGGGAGCGAGTCTAATTTCGTCATCTATTTCACTCTGAGGGGAGGGAAGCAGGAGATGGACGGTTGGCAAGTGTAAATTGATGCTGTGAACTCTCTGGTCCATGAAACAACCATCTGGCATCGTTGGGTTCTGTCTACTGCCAGAGGCTGTCCCCCCCTTCCTGATACTCATCAATTGTGGCGACACAGACAGATGTTCTTTGCACTTGTATCTTCCAGCAGGAGGACGATGTCCCTAGGACACTAGATTGAACTTGATGCACCTCTGCCTGCAGGAAGTGTCCTTGCAGTTTCGGTTGTGAGAGATGCGTGATAACGAGGGTTTTCGATGCATGGGCAACTCCGTAGTGTTTCAGACAATACCCAGGCTTGTTGCAATTGCCATGCCTTGCATGGACAGTGAGGCATGAAAAGCATGCATGTAGGAAAAAAGGTATCTATTTTCAAAGATAAAAGTAAAAGGTTTTTGTGTTTTACAGTGAATTATCATCCATATGTTGTTTCAATCCTCTTTACACCTTATACTATCCTAGGTGTTACAAATCTTCACTGCTCATATCTGCCTCTTGGTCTTAACGAACTAGACCTTGAAATCACACCACTCTACTTTGTTTAAAGTTTGCACCAGCTGATCCCACCTGACCTTCTCATCCCCCTTCGTTAGACAGTGAATGTGTCTTCTGAAAGATGCACACCAAAGATTTGCACTTTAGTGCAGCGACACCTGGACGACTAGAGGTGCCGCCATACAGTCGAGAGAGAGAGTGTCGTGTTGCCCACATACAACCAGCGGCATCATCGTCTGTGGGGCGGACACAAGGAGGCCCTTCTTTCCTCCACCCTCTGTCCCCGCCCCTGTCCCTGATAAGAAGGCCTCATGGTGAGGCGATAAGTAGACTGCTTGCTCTCGCCCTCACCCCTGTGTCCCCTATCTGTAAATAATCAGGACACCGTAAAACCCAGTCATAAATACCCAGTAGCGGAGTGGCGACATGAGGTCCTTTGGGGTGATGATCTGGCCTTTTCGCATTCCATATCCAATGCCACACCCTTCAGAAATGGTGAATGTGTATTTGTGTGTGTATGCGCGCGCGCGTGCGTATGTGCATGCATGAGTGTACGCATGCCCGCGCGCATGTGTTTCCGCGTGCGTGTGAGCACATGCACATGTGAGTGAGCGACGGGGATGGAGTGCGGTTGGGTTCGTATACTACATGTCATGTAAAACGCATGAGTGTGTATGTGCGCGCGCGGTGTGTGCGTTTGGACGAAAATAAGTGCATGGGCTCTGATGCGTGCATACATAAATTAATGTACACGAGTGTGCTTGTTTGCGGTCGGGCACACGTGTGTAAATGTGATGTATGCGTATGGGTGAGTGCATGCGTCCTTGTGGTGTGTGTGTGTGTGTGTGTGTGTGTGTGTATGAGTGTGTGTGTGTGTGTGTGCGTGCGTGCGTGCGGCCGTGCGTGCGTGCGTTGTGTGTGTGTGTGCGAGTGTGTGTGTGTGCGTGTGTGTGTGTGTGTGTGAGTGTGTGTGTGTGTGCGTGCATGCGTGTGTGTGCATGCGTGCATGCGTGTGTGTGCGTGCGTGTGTGTGTGTGTGTGAGTGTGCGTGTGTGTGCGTGTGTGTGTGTGTGTGCGTGTGCGTGCGTGTGTGTGTGTGCGTGTGTGTGCATGCGTGTGTGTATGTGTGTGCACGCGCGCGCACATGGTTGTGTGTGTGTGAGTGAGAGTGTGAAAGTGAGAGAGATTTCAACATGCAGGAGTGCATGACTCAGCGTACGCTGGGGAGTGGAGACAGCCTGGGAAGAGATCTGGGAGATTTCGTCCTCCCCGCCAGAGAGCCGATATCAGACGGTCTTGTGTCTGCGTTGACGAAATAAATTCGCGATACAGCCGTGACAGTGATACGTCCTGTTTGTTTTTCCATGTGTAACTTTCTGTCTGATGTTTGCGCTCTGTCCAGTGCCTGTCAGCGTGGAGAACTCATTTGCGACCTCAAACCCCTGTCAACGTTTCTTTGGTTTTGTGTATTTCAGGCAAGAAGAGAGACGCAGAAACCTTTTACGATTGTTTTGGGGAATTTTTTAAAAGACGCTTTCTAACATACCCTGTGCCCGAGTTCGGGTCGCTCTGATGGAGAGAACACAAGGAAAATATTTGTGTAACTGCTCACTCACTCCAGCGAAAAGCACGCCATGGAGCAGCTCCAGCAATAAAAGGATTTGTTAATTGACAAAATGCGCATGCATGCTCTCTTATGGTCTTGACGCGAACATTCCATCTGGCTGACTAGAACACAGGTGAAGTAAATCTCATTGAGCGATACCACTCTTCTTTGGTGACATATAGGGAGCATGAGTAATCGTGCATGATGCTACTGTGACTGCCAAAGTGTATATCGCTACCGATGGAAGTACGTGTTTGTTTCACCAGGCGGAAGTTAGAATATGTGTGTTCTTTGTGTTTTCAGATGCACGAGCTGCACGCAGAGCAAGTTTCCATGCACGTGGTGTATCCGACGTCACATGTGCATCTACAGCAACGTCTCCGCCATGAGTTGTCGCAACGACAGCCTGGTCACCGGCATGAACGTAAGTGTCTGACTCTCGTGCCATCCGTGCATGGATGTGTGCGTGATATGCACGCTCTCTCCCTCCTTCTCTCTCCCTCCCTCCCTCCCTCCCTCCCTCCCTCCCTCCCTCCCATAGCTCAATAACATTGTACTGCCCAAATTTCACCTTCGTCTCAACTTCTCACCTGCTTCATCTTGCCCCAAACAGTTCGCCTACCGTCTCACAACACTGCCGTCTCACAACACCGCTTTCTCACAACACTGCCGTCTCACAACACCGCTGTCTTACAACACTGCCGTCTCACAACACCGCTGTCTTACAACACTGCCGTCTCACAACACCGCTGTCTTACAACACTGCTGTCTCACAACACCGCTGTCTTACAACACTGCTGTCTCACAACACCGCTGTCTTACAACACTGCCGTCTCACAACACCGCTGTCTTACAACACTGCCGTCTCACAACACCGCTGTCTTACAACACTGCCGTCTCACAACACCGCTGTCTTTCAACACTGCCGTCTCACAACACCGATGTCTAACAACACTGCCGTCTCCCAACACTAACGCCTTGCAACACTACCATCTTACAACACTGCCGGCTTACACCACTGCCGATCACAACACTGCCGTCTCACAACACTGCCGTCTTACAACACTGCCGTCTTACAACACTACCTCCTCGCAACACTGCCGTCTTACAACACTACCTCCTCGCAACACTGCCGTCTTACACCACTGCCGTCTTATAAGACTGCCGTCTTACAACACTGCCGTCGTACAACACTGCCGTCGTACAACACTGCCGTTTCACAACACCGCTGTATAGCAACACTACCGTCTTACAATACTACCGTCTCACAACACTACCGTTATACAACACTGCCGTCTCACAACACTACCGTTATACAACACTGCCGTCTCACAACACTACCGTTATACAACACTGCCGTCTCACAACACTACCGTTATACAACACTGCCGTCTTACAACACAACCGTCTCACAACACTAACATCTCACAACACTACCGGCCTACAACATTGCATCGCATCGCTCACTGGCGATTAATCATGAGCTGGATGGGAAATAAGCGCATCACGAATCGTAATGACTAAGGATGGCTCTCACTGGGACTGTATTTGCTAGAAAACCATACTCCAAGCATGCAGTGCCACGATCAGTGTCCGACATTGATTTCACTTTAAAAGGCACGGCTCTGTCTTCCTGATAAGATGAACCACGTAGCATGCTCCTGTGGAGATGCCGTCTTCTTCATAGCTGTTACTTTTGCTCAGCTTGTTTTCTTCTCGTACAGACATTGACCATGCCTAAAATTCTACTCATGCGTTGGGAATGAAAAAAGTCATTTGCTCTGCTACTCCGCCAATATATACTGTTCTTGGCTGGAAATCATACGCATATTGTCAGTCCTAGAGCTTGGACGAGATCAGTCATCCAGTATTCCGTCCGCTGGGAACACATTACGCACACACGGTGGGCTCCATGACTAAAATACTCGGTTTGAAGAGCTGGAGGGGCAGCTTGCAACAGTCTGGGAAAGACAAGTGGAGGTGAACTATGACTAAGGCCAGGTGGCTGCAGCGTGTGCGAAGAACACAAATCAGTCCAGCATGGGAGAGCTGCCGACTGCCGCTTTTTGCATGTGTGGTGTTGGCTGCTGGCAGTATGTTTGCACCCGTTGACCCGCCTGCTCCAACGCTAAGACCGCATACCTCACCATGGTGGGTCTAACACACGCGCGCTCACCCTCTGCCCAACCTTTCTTCTTCCCATATGGTAAATGTGTCAGCCCGCGTCCTCTCATCCGACCCCTTTCAGCTGAAAAGCCCTTTCTGTACTTCTCCCGCGCTTCTTTTGTACCTGTGGGTCATAACCAGCTTGGCTACGCATTCGACCCGCATCCAGACCCACCTCGTAATTTACGTCTCAATGACTTTCCCAGGGCTGCCTGAAAGTACACCGTCTCTCTTCAAGCCACTGTTTTCTCTCCTTGCCCTCCTCTCGTGGTGTAGAACCTCGCACCTACTCATAAAACCCAGTCTCCTTTCTCAGAAGATGTTGCCCTACTTGGCTCAGGCAGAGTCTGGATGAAGACGGAGTATCAGAGAGCTGCTATGCCTGGAGTGAAAGAAGTAGTAGGAAACAGAAAGGGATAGTGGTTGCCCTCTGCACTGATCAAGGCCAGAGTAAAATATTGAAAGCATTAGGCTTAGAGTGGTCAATGTCATTCAGTTAGCATGTAATAGCTTTCTTTTTTTTATCCTGTTCAATCAATCACAAAGATTTCCGTGAAAATGCACCCATTTCATTTCTTTTAGGAATTGATGCTTCCACGTGGTCAATCTGCGAGGACTCAGAATTCAGTAAATTAAGATGTTTACTAAATTTAGGATAAACGCTTGCCTCGTTAAGAGGCAATGCTCTCATCTGCGATATTTCCTTCTCTGCCTGGGCAATTTACCACTCGCTCGTGCGTTCACCATCATTATATGCTTCAGTCAAACGAATGACTGCTGATGGGATCAGGCGACTTTGGCAGGTGTTGGCTAATCACAGCCTTGATCTTCCTCTGAGAGTTGGGGCACCTTCGTCCGTTAGCCTCATGATCAGCTTCCGCTTGGAGCTGGAAGTCCTCTCTCATCAGCATGATCGAGTTAGAAATTAACTGGCGCGACCGGGTGATTGATTTTTAATGCCCTTTGATACGCGTGGCCCAGCGGGTTCTCCCTGGGGGAGCGCCTACGGTTTGATGTCCTCCCGTAGGAGAGGTTTCCACTCCGCTTGTGGCTAATACCAACCAGCGGCGACCAGTCAGGCGCTGCTGCTGCCCCCTCCTACCACGGGAAGCCTGACCAGTGGGACGGGTTGCCCAGGCAAGGGTGTCCAACCATGGCGGGCACAGACAGGGCTTCATTTGCCTTTGTCCCCACAGTGTCCCCCAGGACCGTCTGTCTGCCCATCCGTGGCCAGCACGACGCTCGCTGTCTGTCGACCTTCGCTGACCTGCAAACTGTGCTGTGCCGCAGTGTCCCTCACGAAATGTGTCGTGGCTGTGGCAAGGAGGGTTTGGAGTTAACTCCTTGTGACACCTTGCCGTTAAGCCGTTGTTTACCAATACGGACAAGCCGACCTGTGGTTTACGTTTCTCCTGAGCCTTGAAGGCTACATCGCTTAGGGACATGCATGTTTGCAGTGAGCTGATGACCAATAGTGACTGGGTTGGAATCAACATGCGCGTATGAAAGCATGCACGCGGTCATGCTTGTATGCGTGGTCGCTCACGCATGCGCATGCACTGACATAGATACATGCACGGGGTGTATGTGCAGAATACTTTACCCATTAAACCACGAGTTTTAACTGGATGATCTGATGTGCCATTTGGGCGTGACAATTCAGTCGTGACGCTCAGTGGCCTGTACGAGTTTAAGTTTTATTGACAGCTCAGGGCTGCGTTCATTGTTGAACCCTGCTGGACGCTGGCGTTTCACAGCGAAAGTGAGGCGCCTTGAATCTGACCTTTAAGTGTGAGTGCTTGCTTGCAGCTGGTTGACGGGACAAATGGGAATACTAAACAGTCAATACTATACAGTGCAACATGTGAGTGATTTTCTTGAAACGGAATCATGGGCTGCCAGAATACCCTTTGAATGAATACGGCTCATTTTGTCCTGAAATCTTCTTCAAGCAGACCCGCTTTTCTCGATGTTCGATGGGCAAAACTTTTTAACAAAAACGTATATACCGTGACTCAGATTCGATTCGAAGTTGAGCTGGAACGATCGTTACCATTTCAGAAGACACACAATATGTTTGTTATCCATTGATAGCTCGTCGGCTTGCTTAATGCACACCAAGCCTCGGACTATACCATGTGATGGATGTGTATTTGGTACTGAATGAACTAGAACAAGAACGCTTCAAAGTTAATCCCGTTTTTAAAGCGACCATTCTACGGGAGGGAAAAGTTATATTTAGCATAGATCTGGACTTATTTTCACCCACCCTCCTCGGCGCATTTCAGTGTTTGATCTCTTGGGTTGATGAGTTGGGCAGACCCAGCTTTACTCAGTTTTGCAGCTTCTTGCTGAAGCCAGGGCCAGTTGGCCTGAGCTGCACGGCTAATGGGATGAACTGTGCAGTGTCCACAGCTCTGAAAGGAAGGGTCGGGGGCTGGCCCCTAAGTGACCCTAGGAGGGCAGGCCGTGAGGTCAAATCCTGACCCCTAATGCCTCCAGGGTGTTGGCAAAAGAGCCCGGATGTTAGCCTTCAAAGGAGGAAAGAGGAGGGGCCTGAGAGTGCGCTTTGTGCGCGGATTAGTGATCGATTAATGCAGTTATTGGAAACTTGGGTGGGAGAGAGAGAGAGAGAGAGAGAGAGAGAGAGAGAGAGAGAGAGAGAGAGAGTGAGAGAGAGAGAGAGAGAGGGGTGGGTGGGAGGGGGAGCGCACGCAAAGACAGAGGAACAGAGGAGTCTAGACAGTCGGAGATTGGGATTTTTGCGGAGGTGATGCAAACGATTAGACAGGCGCTTACGTCTGAATGACATACGTACAAACCAAAACGAAGTACTTGAAAGCAAGGGCTTGCCATGGTCTTGTAGGAGTGCTATGTATATGGGCATCAACCGTCGTGCACACGCACTCAGAACGGTAGAAGAGCGCCTGGAAAGAGTGGTTGGGTACTCTTTCATCCACGGAGTGCTCTGTCGCTTGGAGTTTTGTCTGTTTCATTATGAAGCGCTTTTCCATGTCAATACAGAATACAGAGATTGAAACGGAAAAACGGCGTTAACTTAGGTTTATGAAACAGCCATTTTTCATTTCCAACGTGTATGGCCGGGACTTGGGTCTTTTCGTGTGATTAATCAACTAATGCTGTCTGTGAGGAACTCCACGGGCTTACGTGGAGCGAGCAGCGGAGGCTGTTTGGAGAAGTGTGTTTGCTTTCCATCCTGCCTGTCAGAAATGCCGACGTGGCAGATCGAAACGACGAGGGATATTTGACCAAGAGATAGGCGCCCGATTGTTTGACAGGCAGATTAATATCCTGATGTGGAGGGGGACAAAGGCGGAAAGTGTACAGTATTGGGTTAGTTGATTGAAAGCGGCGTCCGAGTACCTGCCGCCTCTTCAGAGCTGCACAAAGACGGGACTGTAGAGTCGCGTGGGCAGGGAGGCTTGGGGAAAGGGGATGATGAGGGACTCTGAGGGGATGATGGAGACAGGATGGAGGGACAGGGACGGGAGCTAATGATAGAATGAACCTGTCCACGCTGACCACAAAGGAGGCTCGGCCAGGCGGAAAAAGCGACGCCCCCACAAATCAACTGCACTTCCCCTCGCCTCGAGCCGTCTTCTGGACAAAGACTCGCGCATCCGGCGCGTGGACCTCTTCCCTCTGAATGGCCTTTGTCCACGGAGTCGTTCTGTCCAGTCTTCTGGCCTCCCGTGTCCGATTCCCTCAGTGCCTGGTCATTTGGGGATGCTGGACAGGCGTCTCTGAGCCCTTGATGGCCGTGTATGATCTCCACTTTCAGTCCAACCGCCATGCTGTCACGGCGTTGACCCTTGATTCATGGTCGCATGCCACGCTTTGTTTTGCGCCGCCATCCTGACAGAGGGCCGAGATTTGCTGCAATAAGCTTGGGGAATAAATGTTGCTTCTGAACATCCGTATCTTGTCTTCCGTTATTGATGCTGGCACATTGATGTATGAGTGCAATCACGCGCCCTGCTAATAACCATCTCTGGTCGTATGTCACATTGGAGCGGGACGGGGAGGTCCTTGCTATTGTCACCTCAAGGGAATTCTAGCTATACCACAACCATTCCTGTAAACAAGTACGTAGGCAGGAGGCACACATTGTCTAGGGAAAACCGAAAATGCCTCGTACATTTAAGCTTTAGGGAAGATTCCTTTGTAAGTGTTTTTTCAGTCTGATGCGTAGTCTCGAAACGAATTCAGGTCGTTTTCAATTTTAGTACTAAAACACTTGAATTAGTTTTCCTTTTTCGACGCACACATGCACTCACACCCACCGACTCCGTTTTCCGTTCTCTAGCTTTAATCCAGTCAATCTGTGCTTGTGGGTTTTCCTTCCTCCTCTTTCTTCTCCCCCTCCTCTCTTTCTCTCTTTCTCTCTTTGCATCTCTCTTTCTCTCTTTGCATCTCTCTCTCTCTTTGCATCTCTCTCTCTCTCTCTCTCTCTCTCTCTCTCTCTCTCTCTCTCTCTCTCTCTCTCTTTCTCTCTCTCTCCCTCCCCCCCTCTCTCTCTCTCTCTCTCTCTCTCCCTCTCTCTCTCTCTCTCTTTCTCTCTTTCTCTCTTTGCATCTCTCTTTCTCTCTTTGCATCTCTCTTTCTCTCTTTGCATCTCTCTCTCTCTCTCTCTCTCTCTCTCTCTCTCTCTCTCTCTCTCTCCTCCCTCCCTCCCTCCCCCCCCCCCTCTCTCTCTCTCTCTCTCTCTCTCTCTCTCTCTCTCTCTCTCTCTCTCTCTCTCTCTTTCTCTCTCTCCGTCAGTCCGTCCGTCCGTCCTTCCTTTCTCCCGTCCGTCCATGCTTCTGTGTGTGTGTGTGTGTGTGTGTGTGTGTGTGTGTGTGTGTGTGTGTGTGTGTGTGTGTGTGTTTTGAGAGAGAGAGAGAGAGAGGGGGGGGGGGGGGTGAGGATGGGTATGAAGGAGAGAAGTGGATGAGTTTCTTAAATACAATTATCGTTCCATATCAAGTGCATACATTTTTATTTTGAACATCTGATATTTCACTGCATGTCAATTACTCAGTCCATCAACCACCAACAATTTATTTGAATTTATACAAGTGCATCTGTTTATCCATCCATCCATCTGTCCAGCCATCCACCAGGTTTTACGTTCAAGCAGTTCAAATTTGAAGAGTTCATTCCTTTTTTTCCTTGAAGGTGCAGGGCAACAGCCAGTACCCTGGTCCCCAGCACTGTCCACGCATCCAGCTGGACGGTGACGACACGGAGATTCTCGTTCCCGCCAACACCAACCTGGAAGTCCGAGTTCAAGGCTTAAACCTGGATAGACTTCCGGTCAGCATAGTTATCTGCCCTGTCTGGGTGTCTGGCTGGAAAAAAACCCCACAAAAGACTGTACGAAAGAGTATCTGGTAGAGGCTCAATAAAAATATTATTTAATAGGAAGGTCTATGGTACTCGACCAATCACTGACATACCTTGCCATACCTTGTCTCTATTGATCTATGGATTGGAGGTTAGATTTGACTCTCCACATCTTCCTCCTCATTTCTTAAAGGTGAATAACTAGGGAAATCATGAATTGACATGCAATGTTGTAACCAACTCTAATTTTCGTGATCAATGGCCTTACGTAGCGTACAAATGCTGATAGATATAACTCCATCCAGAAATCCACCTTATGTGTCGCCATCTATCTTGCTCACTATTGATGAATAAAGGGAAGTAACAGCAGGCAAACTGGCTGACTTGGATCAGCCAACTACACTGTCTTCCACTGTGGGATGGTTGTTAAGAAATGACCCACCGTGCCTCCCTGTGGGTTTCGTAAGAGGCAAATAACAAGGGAAGTCATGTCCTGACTTGTTCTTATCTTCACCAATTCTAATGATTTCATGATTAATTGTCTTCAATAGCCTACATAGGCTGATACTGTACAACGCTATCCATCCCTCCATCCAACAGCACTGCCAGATATGTCAGAGTATGGTTTGCTATCAGAGCAAAGAAGCCGTTATTTTGTTTTAATTGACACTGATTTTTAGTATTCATTATTTCATGAAGATTTGAATTGATGCCCACACGAAACAGTAGCAAAAGCAATGCTGGGAGTGATGGGACTTTGTCACTAATCATTGACTGTTGGTTTTCTCCAGCTGCAGTACACGGCACAGCTACAGTGCTTCTTCAGGATGCATGGCGGAGTAAAAGTGCCTGCCAGACTGGTGGACAAGCAGAATGAAGTCATTACCTGTGAAGACCACAGGGTGAGTGCGATATAGGTTGTTGCTGTAGGGTTTGCTCAGGACTTAGTGTATGCTAGAGATTTGTTTGTCTTGCTCCAACTACAACCAGTGATACACTGTCTAAAGCAAACATAAAAACTTTTTTATCTCTGGAGACAAAAGAGAAGAATGGTCATATGTCTTATTTACAGTGGGAATTTTTTAAAAATCAATTTGTATCCTGTCAATGACAGTTCACAGTGCTTCCTATAGGTCATCTTAATGTGAAGGAAAGTTCAGGCCTTTCCCAAGAGCCAGTATGATGACATTTTTTATGAATGTTTCATCAATGGCTTTAAAAAAACTGTAAGGGCAGTATTGATAGATCTGCTCTATCACCATTTTTGGTAATATTATTTCTACTGATGATGACCATAATGTGTCTGTTGCAGTTCTACTACCTGCGCAATGTGACAGAGGAGAGTGTTCCCTTTGACATTCAGTGGGAGGACAACAAGCCCTTAGACAACCCCACCAATGTTCAAGGTAGGATTTCCCCACTGGATAGCACTGCGGCGCACTGCAGCAGATAAGACATACACACCTCATTGTTTTCTGAAGTTAAAGAAAAATCAAGGTTCCTGTTGGTCTGGTTTTTGTGATTGTTTCATAAATGACATTCAAACATTTTGTCTATATTTGATGATAAAAAGGTCATGGGACATTGTTTTTCTACTTGCATTAAAGGTGTACTTACACAATTTTACTTTTGATTATGGTCAGTTGTTGGTCTTTATCCTCTGACTCTTGTTAGATGAAAAATTTGCTGACCAACATTGTGGTACATTCTGTGAATTGAAACCCAACTCTGCGTGTGTTTGCATTGCAGTGAAGATGTACAAATGCCAGGTGATGGCCAGGACGTGTGGAGACTGCTTCACGCTCAATGCCAAGTACCGCTGTGGCTGGTGTGGCTCAGAGTGCACTACACAGCAGTACTGCATGACAAACAGTCCCTCCAACAGGTGGCTGGACCGAGGTCACGCATGCCCGGACCCCAACATCTCCTCAGTAAGTACTGCCCTAGGCCATCTTTTCTCCCTTGTTTTCTTTCTCTCTTTTTGTTCTTGTGGAATCAGAAGCTGCTAATACATCTTATTACTGAGGTAATAGATAATTTGAACTTTAAAAAGTGTTTAATCAAAAAGCTGTTCTAATACTTGGTTTATAATTGATTCTCAGAAAACCTGTGGTTTCTAGATGGTCACTTGTGTAATTACAAGTGTGTACTAGAAAATTTTATTATAGATCATATGTTATCAGATCTGACCCTATCTAAACGCCCCCAGGAAGCCCCTTTGGCTGCTTGGAGCTGCCCCTGGCTGAGCTACTGGAGCAGGCTCCAAAAGCCTAACAATCAGGGGTTCCAGCTTTGAGTGGATCTAGCAGTGTGTTGCTCTTGATAGTGAAGTAATCAGAGGTAGCGTTAAGTTTGTTGTTGTTGTTGTTTTTATTTCAAAATGATGCTGTTCAGCCAAACTGTGAAATAAAAGCATTTAAAGCATAATACAAGCTTCTCATCACACATTCACACACCCCCTTGTTTTCTTTTTCTGTAGCATTGAGTGTGCTGAATGACTATCAGTACTGTATTCTTCTGTTGTTGCTCTATATTTCTCAACTGCATGATTGATTTCTTTTATATTTTCCAACAGTTTACTCCCCAGTCCGGCCCCAAGTCAGGGGGGACTGTGCTGACCATCTATGGCTCCAACTTGGGTCAGAGCAAGGAAATGGTGACAGTGGACATCGGGGGTGTTCCCTGCAACATCATCTCCTTCAACGCTCCCAGCATGTAGGTCTTGCAGTTGTCTGCCTGCCTTTCACTGGTATTGGTAATGATGAGTTATTGAAATGTACAGTCTTCAAATGCCTAGTGCCTCATATACATTGAAGTTATCATCGCAGCATGTGCTCCAGTTTTGGATTATGGCTATGGCCTTTGAATTAAATCAGTATTGTGAGAGTGTCACAAAATAATGATTTTCTTCACATTCTGTGTCTGTTGAATCTTTCAGCATCCAGTGCAGGACTGAAGCAGCCAAGTATGATGACCAGAGTCAGCCTGTCAGTGTGACCATCAACAAGCAGTACCATGCCTCGTCCAGCTACAAGTTCAACTATGTTGTAAGTGCAGTGGGAGAATTTGATTTAAAGGTGCTGATGAGTTGGGACTCCTTTGATATCCACATGGGAACTGTGACGAAGATGGGGACAATGAAAACACACTTTGTTCACTTTGAAAAGAACACTGTTTATTAAGAATGCCATCAAACCAAAACAGAAATGAGCTTTTACATCAAGTGGCAGTTGTTAACTTTGTTCTGAGTACTATCATATCACTAGTTAAGGAATTAAGGAATGGACCTACGTTGCAGAAGTGTTGTTGAAGTGCATTCTTGCATGCATGCACACACACATGTGTATGCACATGCATGCACTCTCTCTCTCTCTCTCTCTCTCTCTCTCTCTCTCTCTCTCTCTCTCTCTCTCTCTCTCTCTCTCTCTCTCTCTCTCTCTCTCTCTCTCTCTCTCTCTCTCTCTCTCTCTCTCTCACTTAACCATCCCCCTCCCACCCCCACCCCCCTCATTAAAAACATTCTGCCATCATTCTCACCATTTTGTGCAGGTTGTCCTAATTACCGTTTCCATAATGATCATCAAGCTAACCATCTGTCCATGCTAGCCATGCTGTTCAGTCCTGTAATTGACACCCTGTGTTTCCTTCAGAACCCAGTCATCAGCAGGATCAGCCCCAACCAGGGGCCCCTTGCAGGAGGTACTAGAATCACCATCCACGGCCAGCACATGGACGCTGGCTCCCATATCTCCATCAAGCTGGGAGATGTGGTGCCCTGCCAGATCCTCACAATGGACCCAGTGTAGGTGTCCCACTTTGCATGGCTGTGCCCCTGCCAGCTGCTGCAGGATGTTGATTTGGTTTGGGTAATATGTAATATATACATGTATATGAAATGAGTTTTTCTCTTCATGGATGAGGTCAGTCTAAAGCCTAAAATACTTGAGGGTGGCATAGTTTATCAATGTTGAGATATACTCCAGCTGCTCTACAGGTTATCAGTGGTATTTGTTGTTGCAAGGAAATGTCCAAATATTACCATTAAGCATGCTAAAAAGTGCTTTTAAAGCACTAATTATGTTCTGCAATAATGGAAGAAAACCCCCATTATCGAGTTTTTGATTACTCTCCATTTTCCTCCTCTCTTACTTACTGCACAAGTTGTCAAAATAGAGCTGATCATGTAGTAACTAGGAATGGAAGTTGCCAAGTGAGATTCCTTGAGTGAAATTAGTGACAGAAAGGTGTACTAGAGAGAAAGGTGCATGACAGTGTACTAGACAGTATGTGAGTGCTGTTGCGCCAATTCCACATTTGTTTTGATTGCAGGCGGACTCAAAGTGAAGTAGTGTGCATTACCCCAGAGTGGAACATAACAAACGCAGTCATCATCTCAATGGTCATTGATGGACAGAGGATCTCTTCCTTGGACTTTGTTGCCTTCCGTTATGTGGACAACCCCAGCTTTTCCCAGCTTGAGCACAGTATGACCATCAAAAGGTAAAGTTGTGTGCCATGTTTGTCTAAAGCAAGACACACTTTATTCCATGTGATTATGAGATATTGCCCTATTTCTTTTTTCACTGCTCATTATCCAAGTACAGCTGGCAGTTTAAGAATAGTAAAACATATGTCTCACTCTCTGTGTCTCTAAAATAAAATGTACTAATTAAAATTCATTTGCTTAAATTAAGTAACGACCATTCATTTGTCATTCATAGAACTCAATCATTATAATTTCAAGCGTACGTTCCATACTGAATTTAAAGCTTACAGGAAGAAGGGTTTCAGGAGATATTTTTAGACCATGAAATGATGACACTGTCAGTAGGAACAAGTTGTACATTGCTTGAATCATTCTCAGAAGGTCGACTTTCGGCTCTCCCTTGTGAAAAGAACAAGAAAACACCATGGTTTGTTTGCCTGTTGCAGTGGTGGTCTGAATCTCACTGTGATGGGCAAGCACCTGGACAGTGTCCAATCCCCCAGTATCATCCTGTGGTACGGCATCCAGCCCTTGGAAGGGGTGAGTGCTGGTTGAAGTCCCAATGGGTTTTGTGGCGTTGATTTTGCTACAGATTTTTTGTATTGCCCACTGTGTGTCACCAACAGATGGCTCAAAGTATATACTTGAATGATCTGGCCCTGTTCTGATGTCCCCCTATTTGTATAGGCTGCTTGGGTTGCATGTGGCTGGCTGAGCTACTAGAGGAGACCCCAAAAGCCAAGCAGCTACAAGTTCCAGCTGATGAGGGGATTATAGAGTGACTCCAATAGTTTCATCTTGGCATGACTGCTGAAAACAGTTACAAGGATTGTTTTTCTTCTTGACTTTTAGGTCTTTTATGCATAGAAATTGTCTAGCAAACTTGCAGCTATGGAAAAGATTAGTTTGTAATAATATTCTGCCAAGAAGGAAAAATATGGAGAGAAAAAAAAGTGATACAATTATTTGTATATGATATCCTCCTGAACAGTAGTGTTTGAATGTGTTTCTGCTCTCTTATTAAGTAGTTACAGTAACAATGCATGCATCCTGTTGTTTCTCTGATAAATGCAAAATGGCTTCTATGTCCCATGTATGCAATGTTCTTTGATGCTGTCTTGGCAGCCCTGCCACAAGGTGATGGGGGATCCCCTTGTGCAGCCCCACCGCCTGGTGTGCTCCACACCCCGCTTCCCCTACCCCATCCCTGGGGAGTATTATGAAGCCTCCTTTGGCTTCCGCATGGATGGAGTCACTTCCCTGCTCAACCTCTCCCGTGAGGAGCATGGCAGCCTGAAGATCTACCCTGACCCTGTTGTCACCAAGTTCAACCCCAACGTCAAGTCCTTCCCCAAGAAGAATGATGTCCTGGTTGTGGATGTAAGTCCCAAGTCATGATGGCTCTCTGGGTTGAGGACTTCTAGAGTGCATATCTTTCTCTTGATCTTAGTGATGAATTTCTTTTGATGTGTGCCTTACACACTTGGTTGGATTTGATTGACCCGTTGCACAATCATTTTTCAAACTTTAATTCATACTTTTAAAAAAGTATATTTTTGGATTTATTTCTTTCATACACATTGTCACACCAAACACACTTGGCTGGAGTTGATTAACCCAATGTACAGATGTGTTGGTGGGAGGTCAAGTCAAATGGTAATTATTTTTCAGTTTACACTTTTTGGAGTTTTCATTATATGTTTCATGTACATTGTCACATGAGAAAGATTGTGTCAAAGAGAGTGATTAGCAGTAGTACCACTCATATAAATGTTACATGGTGATCATGAGCCAGAGCTGATTACCTCACCTTGTCTTGCAGGGCCTGCACTTCAAGCCAGCAGTGCGGGAGCAAGACGTTGTGGTGATGGTGGGGTCGGAGAACTGCAACATCTCCTCTGTGGCCAGCGATGTCATCACATGCCGCCCCCCACCCAATCAGCCTGCCACCCTCTCAGACACCCTCTACCCTGAAGTTGTGGTGAGTTCTCTCCCCTTGATATCTCACCTCACCCCTTCCCCTTTTTTGTATGTATACATGTATGTAAGTACCCTTTTAAAGAGTTGAGCTCTACCCCATCAGACATACTCCAAATGAAACACACAATCTAGCGATGAATAGAAAGTCTAAAGTTATTTCTTTTGTGATTTTAGAGACTAACATTTTCTTTGTGCCACAGGAACTCTGTTCCAGATGATAAAGTTCTGCGACATAGAAAAACAAATGATCACCACATATCTTTAGATTTACTCATATATAACTTGTTTCTTTGCTTCTTGGCAACTTCTTGGAGAGGTGTACAGGTATTTTCCTTTTTTTTGGTGCTTCATAGAACCTGAATAGAGATTGTAAAGCCCAGGGCAAGATGAAAGGGATGAATCATTCAGTCGAGCAAGCTGCAAATTTGTGATGCTCTGTTTTACATGCCCCTCATCTTGCTTTTCTTCACATTAAAAAAAGTTTTTTCTCATAGGCAATGTCATGAAAGTGTGACATGCTTTGTTATATCATCTTCGTGTCCTTTTTGAATGATTTTTTTTGTCAGGTTCACATGGCTAATTATTTATTTCAGGGTTAGTGAAAGTCACCAAAACTTTGAAGACTAAAAATTGACAACTTTCTATGCTTTAATGCTGATGCCAGTGACAATTCTTCTTCCAGGTCTTCATTGGAAACAACTTCAATGATACACTGGGCTTACTGAAATATGAAGAGCCGGAGACTATGTCCACGAGGACTATCATTCTTATCGCTGTCTTTGCTGGCATCGGCACTGTCATCATCATCATTGTCATTGTCTGCCTGGCGGTCAGATCAAGGAAGAGCGATGACATGATGAAGCGAATGCGCATTCAGATGGACTCCCTGGAGGCTCGGGTGGCCAATGAGTGCAAGGAAGGTGAGAAAAATATCGGTCTCGCTTTCCTCCTTCTGTAAAGAAAAGCTTATAATGTGTTCAGGAAATGTTGAAGCTAGTCACAAAGATTGCTTTGTGAAATACACCTCTGGCTGATTGAGGCTGTCCCTGGCTGAGCTACTGGAAAGGTCTGCAGCCAAGGGTTTCAGCTGATGAAAGGAACATTGAGCGGCTCCAGACATTTTTCACTCTTGCATGTATGTAAGCATGACGACAAAATGTTGAAAGGAAGAAGCTTGTGAGGTGTGTTTTTTTCTCAACTTTTTGTTGTTTTGGTTTTGTTTTATTGTGGCTGTTGCTCTGAAAGAGTCATTATGCTTTTACTGGCTTGTGATGGGATTTTTTTTTCAATAATAAGAAAATGATGATATCTGGGACTTGATATATATTTTGTTTGACTATCTGGAACACTGCATAGTGGGAGGGAAAGAGTAACTGAACTAAATTTGTCAAAATTTATCAAGCTTGTTGAATGGCTGAATGTAGCTGTTAGTGCCACTAAATACGTTTAGCTATTGTTCCCCTCACTGGAGCAGCCATGGTGACATGTGTCTTTCATGCCTTGCAGCCTTTGCTGAGCTTCAGACTGACATGACAGAGCTGACTAGCGATCTGGACAGTGGTCATGTGACCATTCCATTCTGGGACTACCGCACCTACTGCATGAGGGTGCTCTTCCCAGGCCAGGAGGACCATCCCGTAGTGCGAGATTTGCAGGTGAGGTGATTGGTATTGAGCGAGATTTGCAGGTGAGGTGATTGGTATTGAGCGAGATTTGCAGGTGAGGTGATTGGTATTGAGCGAGATTTGCAGGTGAGGTGATTGGTATTGAGCGAGATTTGCAGGTGAGGTGATTGATATTGAGACTGCCTGCATGGAATCGATGTATGTCACCCACAAATTTATTGAATTCTTGGCAGAATTCATGAAGAATTTCATTCTATTTTCATACCTTGGTCATGGTTCAATTGTCATTAATGCTTGCTATGAATGCACTGATATTCTCCTCAGTCACAGTATATATTTCACATGGTAGTGTATTACTCTGATGATTACACTGAACTTGTAAGTAAAATTTCTTGACAGTGTTAGTCATGAGATATTTTATCAAATGTTTTACTTCACTTTCTTTGATAACTCAGAAACATTATCACATCGTCTTTTTTGAATTGATTATACTTACTCAAGCTATGCACAATGCCCACAGATCAACATAAAGCGCAACAGAGAGGAAGTGGAACGAGGACTGAAGCTGTTCCAGCAGCTGATGGGCAACAAAACTTTCCTCCTCATCTTCATCCGCACCTTGGAGTCAAACCGCAACTTCTACATGCGAGATCGTGTCAACGTTGCATCCCTTATTTCCATCGCCCTGCAGACAAAGATGGAGTATTCCACTGAGTGAGTTACTACTTTTTGTACAACCAATAAGAAAGCATAGGAACCATTGTGAAATTCAAATATCTTTTTGCACAACCATAGGAACAGTTGTGAAATTCGACTTATCTTTTTGTACATCCATTAAGAAAGTGTAGGAACTGTTGTGAAATTCAACTTATCCTTTTTGTACAACCAATAAGAAAGCATAGGAACCATTGTGAACTTCAAATATTTTTTTTTGAACAACCATTAAGAAAGCATAGGAACAGTTGTGAAATTCAACTTATCTTTTGGTACATCCATTAAGAAAGTGTAGGAACTGTTGTGAAATTCAACTTACCCTTTTTGTACAAAATTTAGCAAATCTCAGGATTTCATTGTCATGACTTACGTTTTCAAGAAATAATACATGGAAAAATGGAAACAACGAAGAAGCACATGTACTTCAACTGTTGGAAATAAAGCTAGGATTTTCTCTTGTATCTTTTTGTGTGTAAAAGATTGCTATGAAGTACCTTTATCTATTGTTTCAGCATCCTGAAGACACTACTGGCAGAATTGATAGAAAAGTCAATTGAAGGGAAGAACCACCCCAAGTTGCTTCTGAGAAGGTGAGTTTCCTCCAACCTTTGCCTGTGTTGTGTTGTGCTGAATGGTTCTTGGGTTGTTATATTTTGCCATGGAAAGGTGTACCAAAAGTTCAATTCTTTCTTCCAGAATTGCTTCATTGTATTTCACACATGTTGCTACATTTGATTGAATAATGTTACAACCTGTAGACATGAAAATTGTTTGTGTTCTAAATTTTACCCTTTGGCTTCATTAGTAATGCTTTCAATTTTTTTTTAGCAGAGTAACTTTGTCTTCTTTTAATTAAATATGAAAACATGTTCTTACTTAAATTTTTCAATCTTTACTTGTGAAAACTTTCTCTCAGTTAATTTATTTATTCATTTGGATTGTTTATTTCTTACAGAAATGAGTCTGTGGCAGAGAAGATGCTGACGAACTGGTTCACATTCCTGCTGTACAGATTCCTTAGAGTATGTTGGCCTGCCTCTCATTTCTCACCATGCTTAATTTCATTTGTAGTCTAGAAATATCCTTAAATATAACGTGATTTAATAGCACATGCCCAGATGTCATGAGTGATCAAGGCATTAAAGCTCTCATAATATTTTCACACCCTCTTGTGGGTGACCTTGATAACAATGATATTTCATTAGATGCTGGAGGAAGTTTTTGTATTAAAAATTTTTAAGAGTTCAAGGGCAGGGTATGACAGACTATAAATAGCCTTTTGACAATTTTGTAATTCCTTCATTCGTTGTATACTTTTGTTTCACTACAAGAATGCTTTTGTCATGTAGCAAATCTGGCAGGACTATCAACAACACTGTTGGCATTTTAGTTTCTTAAGCATAAGAAGGAGCTGAGAGAATCAAATAGTCACCATACATGCAAGAGTCAGCATTAACCACATGCCTGTTGTCTGCAGGAGTGTGCTGGGGAACCACTGTTCATGCTCTACCAGGCCATCAAGCAGCAGGTGTCAAAGGGCCCTGTTGATACTGTCACTAGCGAGGCCCGCTACTCCCTTGGTGAAGACAAACTCATCCGACAGCAGATCAACTTTAAACCCATGGTAGGTTCTTCTGCATTTCCCATTCAGCTATTGCCTTTGATTGATATGTGTATATGTATACACACACACATACACACACACACACACACACACACATATATATATATATATCAAAGAACATGTGTAGATGAATTTCTACGAATATGATTTGGTATATCTTCTCTCTAAAAAAGAATCCATTCCACAGGGAGGAATATACTGTGACATGACTTGATAAGTTTCATATAAAAATCTTGTAAAAAAATGTATTATTCTAACTCACTCCCATATTTTTTTCTTCTTCAAGTGCACACATTTAAACCTATCTGGATTATAAAGGTCACAGTAAGAGCAGCACCTAGTTAGTGTCAGGTGACTGAGGAAAACTTAAGGATTTTTCTTGAGATGGCTGTGAAGCATGAAGAAAAGCTGACCACTTGTCTCTCCTGACATGGCTCCATATTTTCCCAGACCATCCAAGTGCTGGACCTGGATCGGTTCCCCCAGCAGAGTCAGCCTGTCAAGGTGCTGGACTGCGACACCATCTCCCAGGTCAAGGAGAAGATTCTGGACGCCATCTTCAAGAACACAGCCTTCTCCAGCCGCCCACCCAAGGAGGAGCTGGACTTGGGTAAGTTGACAAGCGGTGTTATCTCCCTTGAAGAATCATCATGCGTTGGAGTTGTCTCCCTTCCAACCACCCATGTTGAGACTCCATTCATTCACCCTTGTACCAAACTTTGCACAGTGGTGGTTTTCAGTAACGAGACTGGTAAGTTGGATCACTTGTCACGCAGTCACTGCTGCTTCTTCATCACCCCAAGTGGCTCTGATCTGGCATTGATTTCACGTTCCTTTTGGGTGACCTCACTTCACACCATTTGCAGTGAGTGTTCATAAATGTTTGCAGTCCAGTCACATCATCTTGGTTTTTATATTGTAAAATCACTTTACATCATCACGAAGCAATCACTCCTTGCTTGCTTTCCGCTTTCAATTCCCAAGCAGTCTTCCACTTGAGCGGCCTCAGCCACGAATGCTTGATTCAAAAGTAAAAGCAAAGAAAAAAGCTCTGAAATTCACCACATTGCCTAACCAGTGGGAAAAATCAATGCCATAACTTGACTGAATGCTTTAAATGGTGAAATCAAGAATGAAATAACACTGTGCTGAAGACAACAAGCAAATTTATTTTGGTTTTGTCAAAATGCTGTGACAGGTATGTTCCAAATATTTACATTTTAAATAGGATAAATTTGCACAAGGATGTGTAATTGAAATGTATTGCAGCAGAGGGATCTACCATACTGCATTGTGCATTAAATACTGCAGCTAATGAAAGGATAGTAGAGGTTGTCTTTTGTGTTATATTATGACGGCTCACACTATTGAACTTCTTTTGTTTTTCTTTGATCCTTTCTTTGAATGGCCATGAATTTGGTGTAATTATTTCTGTTTTTGTTAAAATTTAACATGTCAATGCAGTAATGTCATTCTAACCGTTCTCTGATTATTGTATTTCTCTATTTTATTTTCTTTCATTTTATTTTATTATCTTCTTTCTGTTGAATTTTGAAGATTTCCTTAACTTCCATATGTTGTAGTGATTTCTGTGTGACTTTACTTTTCCATGATTTTGTTGATGAGTAGTTTGATGTATCTGCAGTGTTGGAGTGGTTAGTTGCTTTCTATACTAACATCAGCCCTACTCATTGATGCATTGAAAAATCCAACAAGCATGCATTACAAACCAGAAAATAATGTGTATACCACAATTATTGCCAAATGAGACGAATATCTGATTTGTAATTTGTTTCTTTCTTCTTTTTTCTTTTTTTGTCTTCTTTATGGCAATGGAAGAAGTAAATGCTCTAGAACCAGATGTTTGGATTTTAACATGCAGTTTATTATTTAAATTTCTTTTAAAGAAAAAAACAAACTTGAATGCATCCATGAAGGGCTCAGCTTGGACTGACCTAAACTAAGTTGGATTGGATAAATTTGTTTGCCTTTTCACTTTCTCTCCCTTGCTCGGTGCATGTTTCACCCTAATGGGCATAGCATCTTTCCTCTGATTTCACCTCGGGCGTTTGTCATCTTTTCCATCATTAAACCAAATGTACTGCTTAATTCAGCATTGTTGAACAAATGATGGCATTTGGATGCTAATGTGATGTGTAGTTTCCATTGTCTGATTTATCCTGTTTAGTTTTCTGTTGTGTCTTTTCAACAAACAAACAACAACAAAAATGTATAATGAAAAAAAAGCATAGGAATACCTTGATTGAACTGATGTAATTTTAATTTCATGAGATATATTCCGAAACGCTTTATATATGTGCATCATGCACCTATCACAATATTCAGTTCTCATCATGCTCCATCGAAGGCCTCACATGCTTGTTGTAGTTATACTAGTACATTAATTCATCCATTCATCTGTAGCTTTGTCCTCATGGTTAAGGTTGCTTACAAACAAGAAATGCATGCCAACATCATGCCTCATTATTACTGACAACCCTATCAACTGATTTGAATATTTCATGAATGCTGCTGCCTCATCTTCTCATGAACCAAACCATTCTGTCATCACGATAATACATGTTGCATCATGAAAAAACGGACACATGTTATTTGTAGCATGGTTATCAAACTTTGATATACATAGACATGAACCACTGGTAGGATCACCAGTTGAAATGAAAGAATTTGTAGAAATTTTAATGGAAACCCTGGGGGTGGTGTGGAAAGACATGATTGTATAGTGATGAGGGAACTATGTTATGCTATGTGTTATGCATCTGTGTTCTCTTCTGTTTTTCAAAAGAAGCACATTTCAAGTCATTGATGAGTGTACATGCATGGAAATCAGGGCAGGATGGAAATCCTGTCTTTTAACATTATAACATTCAAGAAATTATGGACATAGCAGACTATTGTATCCATTTATGCTGATTTATTATCACATGACACCCATTTTTTCATGATGCAATTGTCATAATCTTGCCATTTGGAGAGGATGTCCTAGATGCAGAGATTCTATTAGTTTACATTTTCATATAATTTAGCCATAGAGGCTCTTTCACATGTAATTATTCTTCTGGCAATGAACATTTCGCATATGGAAACCTGTCATTGCCAAATTCAAGAAAGTGTAAGATCAGGATTATTGCTAAAATATATGTTTCTGTGCATTTTCCCATTCACTTATCCCTTCACTTCCCCCTGTGGCTTGGGGATAAGAATAGATCCAATGCGTTCATTCATTTATTTCCATTTTTTTTATGAGCCTTGGAGTGAACTTATTGGAAATACCAGAACGTTTTTTGCATCCAATTGCTTTCTGGTACTGAAATTATTGAAACATTCTGTAGCAGATGGACAGAATTTCTGGAAGGTTACAAATTTCTGATTCTTCCCGAACAAAAAAAATCCCTGGAATTCTGGTGTGAAATAGACATGTTTGCAACTGATGCCTCTGCTTAATTCAAGCATGTGCTTGCAGCCGCTTCTCTTATGAGATATGCATTGGCACATGCTCTATGTCTCTTGATCTTGGCAAGATGGAGATCAGAGTAGTTAGAGAGATGCCTGCCTCTAAGTCTCCTCTCCTCCATTTGCCTCATACTGATTGTCTGCCTTGCATGGCTAGGACTCCACACTGCAGACAGGGGGTAACAGGTTCTTGTTTCGTTTCCTCATTGGCAGTCTTGTTTGATCATCCTCCAGAATGGGTGAACACCGATAAGTCCCATGCAAATCCTTACCCCACAAAAGGGGCTCGTCAGCTTGTTCTTCATGATGAAGACGGCACTTCCAAAATGGAAGGAGACTACAAAAGGTTAAACACACTCTCCCACTACCAGGTATGTACAGTTTCTTGTTTCTCATTGGGATCAAAATGCTGATGGTCATTTGGTAAATTTGTCAAACTGAAGCTCCAGAGCCCTGCCGGAAAGAATAGGAAACATTCCAACATGAACTGTGTTGAAACTCTCCTGAGCTCATCTTCTGAAACTGGGGGCACATTTTGATCTTCTATAACTTACATGTGTGTGTGTGTGTGGGGGGGGGGGGGGTGCGTGTGCGTGCGTGCGTGCGTGCGTGTGTGTGTGTGTGTTTTCTTCTGTGTTTGTTTTTTATTAATTGGTTTTGTCAGGGGCAGATGGGCAGAGAGAACAAAAATCAGTCAAACTACAATGCAGATGCTACTGTTAGAGGAGTAAATTGGGGGTATTAGTGTCATCGTAACATTAGATGTATATGCAACATTTTTGCTTCCAGTCTGTGCTGCAGAGTACTGTAGTAGATTATTTTCTTCTTTGGCTCAGAGATACTCTCTTTGTCTCTATGTCTGACTGTCCCTCCCTCCCTCCCTCCCTTCCTCCATATATCTCACTGTGAAGTGGAGAAAAGAAGGAAATGAAATTATGAATATGAATCAACATGTTTGCAAACGTTAATGCTACATGTGCCAGTAACTATTACACTGGGTATGTCTATACCCACTGTTCCGCATAACACTATGTCAGGTCACACTGTGCTATTCCGAGTCACTGGGACGTTGCATAGCTATGTTATGTGAAACTTTCACCTTGCAAAAGGTCGGAGGCCCCACCAATAAAGTTCATTGATTGTTCTCTCTCTCTCTCTCTCTCTCTCTCTCTCTCTCTCTCTCTCTCTCTCTCTCTCTCTCTCTCTCTCTCTCTCTCTCTCTCTCTCTCTCTCTTTCTCTCTCTCTCTCTCTCTCCTCCCCCCCCCCCACCCCCCCACCCCCACCCCCTCATTTCACCCCACCCCCCACCCCCAACCACCACCCAACCCCAGCTCCCATGGTCCATCTGTAAGTTCTGTTGAATTGGTAGTATGTGCCTATAAATGCACATCTATAAAATTATACTAGGAATGAGATAGATCAATGTTAATTGTGTTTGTTTTGTGATTTAAAAATCAGTTGTTGTTAATGCCATGATAAATGAAAAAGTGAGGTTGGATGATGACTCGAATCCTTTTCGACAATAACAACTGCTGCAGTTGATTTAATAAAACAGCTGTGCACCATAACTGAACCACTGATGGAGAAACTTCTGTGTGTAGTGATCTCATTCCATGATTCTTGCTCATGTTGACTTTCTGTCTCACCTGCATTTTCATCGCGTAGGTGCCAGATGGGGCATTTGTGGCCCTGGTGTCCAAACAAAACACTCCCTACAACAGCAGTCTAGTGTCTGACAAGTCGGTGCGGGGATATGGTCAGTATCCATCCATCGTTCGTGGTAAGCACCCCCAGGACTAACCATCTCTTACTGCATGCAGCCCTCTCTGTACATGTCTAGGGCAGCAAAACGGTGACAGTGAGGCCGCCAGTGATACATGGACTGCACTGGGGTCAAGCCCTGCATGGCCGGATGTCGTGTGTTCTTTTCTTTTTAAAAACCTTCAGTTTTCTTTTAAAGTTTTTAGTAAAGTTTGTGGTTGACTTCACTTCAGTCCCGCCTGATAATGCATGGTCAAATTAGGCATGGTTTGGAATAGGTATATGGTGAATATATTACCTTTTCATGAAAATATTTGGTCAGTATCATGAAAGAAATCTTTACTCTTGCCATAACCCATTAACATGCATGCAGTTTTGATTTGGTAAAATTAAATGGCATGCCCTTGTTTGTGATTCTTGTCAATACATTCACAAAAGTTTATTGATCAAACTAGGTCAATAAAATTATTCTGTATGAAAAAATAGAAAATGATAAGCAATGAAGTTGAAGGGTCAGTGCTGATGGAATTGAGGATATATCTGAAAAAAAGGTGAATTTGTAACCATTACTGACATAACATTTTTACTTTTGATTTTATACAGAAGCAGAAACTGTTTGTGATGCAATGTGCTGAGCAAGATTTAAACTAATATTCTTTTACTAGCTGTTTTGGTTTTTAACTATCAGCCTGGTCTATCTGAAAATGATTAACTCTGTAATTTTAGTATGATAGAATTTGTCTAAAATGGACTGAAATTTTTTTCACTATGATCTCATGATTGCAATGGTTAAGTTGAGCTTTTTTCCATCAATCGTCTTTTACTTTTCTTGTCACAGAAAATATCTCCTTCTACAACCGGAGTCCATCACTTAACCGCAGCGTGACGCCACAAATGGTGAATGTTGACCTGGACAACAACACATTCAAGGTCTACCATCTGGTAAGGGTCTACACCATGTTCTGCTGTTTCATAAGGAACTAATGAGCACGATGGCATTCTGAGAGTGCAAACTTCTGCCAAGGAAGCCTAAAAGTCTCTTCCGTAGCCTCTGTCATTAATAAAAGCAGCATGTTCAACTAGCCAGTCCTGTTTCTACAAAGTTTAGTGCATTTTATAGGCTGAAGGCATATCCGAGTGCAGAACCATCAACTTCATAATGTGCTATAAACTCTCTCTTTATGCTTCCAATTCCCCAACTGCATTAACAGATAACATTTTCTTTACAATTGTAATTTCAAAATGAGAGAGCAGAAAACCTCCAATATTTAGTGGATTGTTCCTTGGTTGAAACCCTAGCTATAGTAGCAGATGATATCCAATTACTCACCCTCTAACCCTGAAATCCTGAACTGCATGAGACTGAAAACAGGCAAATATACTGGTGCACAGCCTCTTGTTATTTCAAAACCAGAAAACAGATAACCTCAAAATGTTAATGGGTTGTAACTTGAGTGAAACCCTGACCTTTCACCAAATTTCATCAGAAACCGTTTTGAACGTTTTGAGATCTTTTGCTGAATAACTAACAAACAAACAGGTTAAAACATAACCTCATTGGCAGAGGTGATGAACAAATTGCTATTCTGATTTTGTAACTTTGTTGAGCCATGAAATGTGGGGAAAGGAAGTAAGAAAATGGTATTGCAGACTCATCAAGGCTATATGCTTGAGACTTCTTTGTCAATGACTGGAAGCTGTAATATGTAAACTATTTAAACTTTCTTCCTTTTTGTGTGACATCATTTGTTGTTAGATTTTACTATGTTGATTCTGTCTTCAGGTCAAGCAGCATGACAACGATGTGCACAGCAAAGATGGGGACAGAGGGAGCAAGATGGTGACAGAAATCTACTTGCCTCGACTGCTCGTGACAAAGGTAAGATTGGCCTGTTGGACTCTGCAGCATTTCAGATCTTCCCAGCATTCTTATACTTGTGATCTTTCATGAATAGGTTTGCTTCTGCTGCTGCTGCTGCTGCTGCTGCTGCTGCTGCTGCTGGTGATGATGATGATGATGATTTTCATGCTTGTCTCGCTATAGTGATCATGAACTTTGTGCTTATATCTTTTTCCCAAACGTTGTGGACCCGTATACCTTCTCTTTGATTTAACTCCATCAACTGGAAGGAAAGAATTTACCATCAAATACATCATAGAGGTTCTGTTTTAGTAACAGCCTTGAGAAACTTTCCCTTGCAACTGTGATGGTCTGTCATATCCCTATTCTACCCCAATTCACAAGTCTCAGAGCACGTCTGCTGTCTGTGTTTCTACAGGGAACACTGCAGCAGTTTGTGGACGACCTGTTTGAGAGGATCTTCTCCACCGCACACAGGGGCACCGTGCTGCCCCTCGCCATCAAGTACATGTTTGACTTCCTGGACGACCAGGCACTGCTGCACAACATCCAGGACTTGGAAGTCATCCACATCTGGAAGTCCAACAGGTGTGCTTTCTTCCTTGATGAGTTTTTCCATTGATCAGCAAAAGACGAAGTGGGCAACTCTGGGACTCTGATGGACAAGACAGTCTCACATAATTATTCATGTTCCTGATGCTACCTGGTCGACAAAACTGGAATTTTCTCTCATTGTTGGTACTCTTTGTCAGTTTAGGCATGTGGATAGGTAACAAACACCTTAGCATTTCTTAATCTTTGTGTATTTGAGGAGGGAATATAACACTTTACAATTCCTTGGTAACTTTTTCCAGGGTGAGTGATTGGGGAATGAAGATGTAGTGAAATGTAGCAGGTTCAGTGGGAAATAGTGACAGAGAGAGAGAGACTACAATTGTTATGTTGTTTTCTTTTTTCAGAAAAAGGTTATTATGTTCTTTTTTCTATTCAGGTCCACTTTGATGTCTTCATAGTCCTTTCTGTTCCATTGCAGTTTGCCCCTGAGGTTCTGGGTGAATGTGATAAAGAACCCCAACTTTGTCTTTGACATCTACAAGTCCAACATTGTGGACTCGTGCCTGACAGTCATAGGTCAGACCTTCATGGACTGCTGCTCAGTCAGTGAGCACAGACTGGGCAAGGATTCCCCCTCCAGCAAGCTTCTCTATGCCAAAGACATCCCCAAGTACAAGAAATGGGTCGAGAGGTGAGTGATGTCTACAGGGCTGAGTATGATGGTGGCAGCATTGGCAATGTGCAGGCTTTGTATGAGCTTTTGCAGTGTCTCAAATGAGGAGTCATGTATCAGTTGCCGTTGCACTGAACTTCATAGAAAAGTCATTGTGTGCATAAGTTGAGTAATCCTGAAAAAAGAAAAGAAAATGGAATACTTGGACTTTTCACATGAAATTGATTGTGGAAATTACTTTTGTTTCAGTTGTGATATGGATTCTTGTGTTTCTGGAAAATGAGGCAAATTTGAAATAATTTTTTATTTTCTAAGCATATTATGACTCTAAGCATTTCCTATGTTATATTGTGATCAAACCAATATGTGTGAAATGAACAGTTTAATGTTCCATTATCATCTAAACTTCAACCGAATTTATTGGAAGCATACAGTCATACAGAAAGCTGAAAGAGAGGAACAGAAAGCTGAATGAGAGGAACATAGTGACAGTGAATAAGAAATGTTGTCAACATGATATGGTCTCAGATGTAACTCCTCTTGATATTTTGTTATCAGGATGAGAATTTTGGTATCTCTATAGGGGGCAGAGACTAGACTGTAACTGATGGGAGGGACTGCAAGGAAAATTGCAGTACTGCATGAACACGGAGAACTGTGATGTTGCTCAATAAGAAGAAGTGGAGCTACTGTATTTTGTCCAAGCCACCCATCTGAGGGATGTGGAGAGGTACCTTACGCTGGATGTGTACAGGCAGAGCTCAGGGAGAATAGTGCACAGGAGGAGGCTGAGAGTCTTCACTGCTTGCCCAGTGCTGACACTGTCCTCCCCACTGCAGGTACTCTCACTCTTGCCCAGTGCTGACACTGTCCTCCCCACTGCAGGTACTCTCACTCTTGCCCAGTGCTGACACTGTCCTCCCCACTGCAGGTACTCTCACTCTTGCCCAGTGCTGACACTGTCCTCCCCACTGCAGGTACTCTCACTCTTACCCAGTGCTGACACTGTCCTCCCCACTGCAGGTACTCTCACTCTTGCCCAGTGCTGACACTGTCCTCCCCACTGCAGGTACTCTCACTCTTACCCAGTGCTGACACTGTCCTCCCCACTGCAGGTACTCTCACTCTTGCCCAGTGCTGACACTGTCCTCCCCACTGCAGGTACTACCAGGACATCAAGATGATCCCTGCCATCAGTGACCAGGACATGACTGCCATGCTGACTGAGGAATCCAGGGTGAGTGGAATGCAGACTGAGGTAGATCATTCATTTAGAGGTATTATTGAACCAGTTTTTAAAAACTACTTGCTGCTGGAAAGGAGATTTTGACACAAACCAATATGCCTTCTTATTTCTCTGTATGTTATTTTTTTTATCACAAAATTCACACTCGCCAGCAACTGTGTTTTCTGTCTCGTTTTTAAAGTTCCCCATAATTTTGGGAGGGAGTGGTTAACTTGTGCAATATTGTAATACATGTAGTTGAGTGTATAATTCCTGTGTAGTTTTCATCATAACATAATTTCAAGTCGTAACTTCCTTCAGCACATCATGCAGTGACACTGCTGTGTACTTGACTCTCCACAGCTGCACCTCAGTGAGTTCAACTCCGACGCTGCCCTGATGGAGCTCTACAAATTCGTCCAGCGCTTCAAGGAGGATGTAAGTTATGACTTTTGCTTTCACTAGTTTCAGCCTTATTTTTGTCCTGTTTTACAATACAGCTCAGACAACTTATTAGTGCAAATATATAATTCGTGTAAGAGAAAATATGTTTCACGTGGAAAATTCTTGTTACCAAAACATTTAAAACTATTAAAGCCGTTTTTGAGAAAACACACACACACACACACACACACACATAAACACACTCACTTACACATAAACACACTCACACATACACACACACACCCACACATACCAAACATGCACGCTTGCACGCACACACATGCACCCACACATGCGTGCACATGCGCGCGCATGCGCACACATACACACATACACACACAAGCACATGCACACACACAAACACACACACACACCACAGCACACACACTCACGCACATACACACACACTCACATGCGCACATTACATGCCTACATGCTACTTATATATATTTTGGGGGAAACCTATGAAGGCCAAGACTAGTCAACACTTGGTGGAATGCTGGAGTCCATCTGGAGTGGATGACTAGCCCAGTATGGAGAAGTCCTCATTGAAACTAGATCTCATCAGCACTTCTTTTTACTAGGCAGTTTTTCAACCATTATCCAGATTACTTTTTAACATCACTAGCTATATCTTCACTTCACTTCACCATTACTATTTTCTCTGTTGCAGATCATGACGGCGCTGGAGGAGGACGAGTTTGCCAAGCGCAGCAAGCTGAACTTCAAGTTGGACCAAGTCATCTCCTGCATGGAGGGAGACACAGTGTGCTAGCACCAGGAGTCCCCTCTCTCTGCATCAGATGCCGCAGACATCTTGCACAGGCTGGAGAGTGGACTTGCAGTTGGAAGGGACATTGAACTGTCTTTGTGCCAACAAACACTGCCTTCCTCACTGCACCTGGCACCTCGTTCAGGGGAGCTGCATGGCTGAAGTCCTCCTCTGCACAATGGTCTGCTGCCCAGAATCTGTAGCCAGGTCTCTGGACCAGCATGGCAAGGCTGCGTGCTTGGAGATCACAGGAAAAGGACTGCAACCCTCATCAGTATTCAGGGATGAATCCCAGCCTTCACCGGTCTTTGCCAGCCTTGAGACCATGTGGTGTACATAATGGAAGTGCAGACCCCAAGCCAGAGGCTGACCAGCATTGATGTCAAATTAGAGAGGACTCTTTCAGCTCATTGAAGTGGATCTAGGACTGTCGTTGCAGGCACCGAGGAGTGACTGCACAGTGTGCATAGTGCAGCTCCTATGTGAGTGGCTGAGGAAGTGACATGTTGACTACATAGGCTTTCGTTTGAAGCACAATACTGCTGCCCTGCCATTTTGAAGTCCAAAGCTGATCCTATATTGTACTCAGTCACACCTGATGGGACTATTCAACATGGTGCTTGTTCAAGAAGTAGGCATTGACATTTGAGGGTGTTGCCTGAACACTGTGAGGCAAGCTCTGGACAAGATTTGTCATGGATGGAGAATCATGCCTTTCTTCATTTGAGTTTTTCAGTATATAGTGTCTGGCTTTTTGTATTTTCCTCCTGCCTCTTACCCATGAGCTTGAAAAGACTTCCTCAGCCATTGTAGTTATTTGCCTCAACCAGCCATCTCAAGGGTTCATTCCTGCTGTCAGATTTCACTAACTTGCAGCTGTCTGCCTTTGCTGCAGGGAGAAATTGCAAAGTGGATCATTCACTCGCAAGAAGATGTGGTTCTCTCTTGACCCCAAATTGCCATATTGAACAGTGCAAGTTGCCATCATGCTGTGGTTATCATACTGCTTGGAAGAGAGAGAAGACTTGGGTCATAGTACTTTCTGGTGTCTTTTGTGTCATCAACAGAGAGAAACTGCTTCAGCACACACCATTCTTCATATGCCATGCTTTGTGATGCTGATTTTGCTGGGACATCACGGACTGATCAGTGGTGGACTCTCACCATGATGGCTGCTGCTGTCTTGCTTGTGCTTTTGTTGGAGTGCTGGCTATGGCTTGAAGAACATTTTTGACTGGCATACATTGCTTTCATTGACTTAAAAAAATGAGACTGGAGCAAACATTGCTTTTATGACATTGGTGTGGATTGGGTGGTATGAATTGTGTTTGAGGTGAAGGACTTGCTGAATGCCAGAGCATTCCAGGATGTGGTTTCCATGGAGACTGGTGGCTGGTGTGGAGTCCTATGGTGCTGTAGCTCTATGCAGCCCCAGGGATGACCAGCATCCTTGGCGGCCTCATCATCTCCACATCACTTCGCATCACATCGTACTGCATTGATCCCTTTTTTCTCTCTCACATCACACGAGCCTCTCTACCCATATAACATAGAGCAGCCCCTTCCTTACACCTTTCTGTCAGCAAAGCCCTTTTTCATCATGCATTGTTTGCCTGTGTTGACTTTGCTGTGTAAAGTCACTTTTGAACAGCTCTCACTTTCTGACCATGCTGTCAAGTGTTATTCTGGAATAATACTGTTGAGAGCAGCTTTAATTACTTGCTGACTTTGCCTTAAGCTCAAATCTTGATGCTTGAGGTTCAAATCTTGGATTATATCATTGAAAAAAAAATTTTGCTCTTATACTTTTGTGGACCAGAAGGGAGCACTTCCCCTGTGAGAATTAAGTGATGATAGACTATTGTGGCTTTGCCATTTTATAGGAATAAATTTTATGGAAAAGAGTAAAATTCACATTTTTATCTTTCATTTGTATGACAACAATTTTCTACAACCAACCACTTCTTATTGTATCATCTTAGATGTGATTAATATGCTGTACTGCAAACAATTGTTATATAACTGCAAGGCAAATTATACGTAAATGTATGAGAAAACTGGTGTAGTTGATTCTCTGCATCATGTGTACCATGACCACTTGGACACAAGTCTAAAATTTCCTGCTGCCCTCACACTATCTCTTGCCTTATGGACTGTGCCACTGAATCTTTGTCTATGCACACAGTGGTCATCTAGGTGTGGCTGGTCGGTTTGTGTATCTCTCATTCTCTGACTCAATATTATAGCAAATCTGGATCTAATTCGTAGACTAACCTTCTGAAACGTAGATGAAACTGACTCACTAGATTGTAGTAGTGTAAATACCACTACCATCTTCTGTAAAGGACTCTGTAGGTTTTCTTCCCATTCCTTCATCATGTATTTGTCTAACAATTCAAACATGGTACTTAAGCTAGAATAGATAACTTAGTAGGCAGAAGTAGTCGTAGCTGCTAATGGAATGTGAATATTCTGAGTGTGTATGTTGGAATCTGCCACCAATGTTTTGCATGTTGTTGACTCAGTAGCATGCCTCTTTGTCCATCTCTCACCTCATGCAACATGGAATAGAAGGTGCACACTTCCTCATTGCAACGGCATGTTCATAGGCAGTATTTTGTATTTGGCTTTCTGACCAAACGGTTCAGTGGCCAGTCTGCATATTCAGTCCTAGTCCTTTCTTGATGATGAGGCCTTCATAACCAAAATTGCCTGACTTCATCTCACGTCTGTTCTGTTCCATGTGGTCATCTTCATCATGCGAAAGGCTTTATGAAACCCTGTGCTGACAAGGTGACTGCTAGATCAAACATGTCCACTCATTGCAAACCCAGACCTGACTACAAAAACCCCTAACATTGCTTTATCACTAGTCATGCCTTGCCTAGGAAAGGGTTATACATTGCCCAAAACCATGAAGTTACACAAATCGTTTTTCAACTGCACCACCCAATGAGTTTTATATGCTCTCTGCTTCTTGCCAGTGTGTGAATAAAAATGTGTTATGCTTTTCGTGTCTAATGGACTAAGTTCTCTTGGTAATACAGCTGAAGAATTAGGTTTTTGGATGTAATAGTTTTAGCATTCTTGTGGTTTTTAGAAGTATCAACATGTTACCTTGGTCTTTCTGCTGTCATTCATTTATTGCATTATATCAGAATTGCATTTTACTCTTCAGTTTTCATGACTGACAACTTGTAATAGCTTTGTGTCTGTGTTGCATTCATGCCTAAGCCATTGAAAGCCAGTTCCATTCAAAGGAACAGTGGAATAGGTTAATCAAGGTGGCTTTGCTGTAAGTTGTCTTCCTGTCACCCAACCAGACCCTTGCCCAGCCAAGCCAAAGGCCAAATAGTGGGTCCTTATTGAGATTGCTGGGGGGTGTCCATTAGGATGTGTTCACTTGGCCTTGTGTGTAATGTCCTCCATATCATGATAATTATGTTCCAACAATATATCCCAATTGAGGAGAGAGTGAGATGAGATTATAGAAAGAAGAGGGGGGAAAATAGCTTAAACCAGGACACATCTGCTTGTATCGGAGGAATTATTTTTCTGTTATAACATTCACTGTTATGTCCTAATAATACTGTGTTTCGCAACAAAGACTTAGTTTTAAGCATGAATGAAAATGAGATCATTTATTTTTGTACAATGATGTGTGATTTGTGTGAGCTTGTACTTTTAGTCTTAGCCATTTTTTAGGGTGTTTGATTTATGTGTATGGAAATAGAAGTAGCAGATTTCACCAAGGAGATTGTTCTTGTTGGCAGTTTACCTAGGGGCCCAATCTTCCTGTATTTTCCTTCCTTTGGTCAATACAGCTATGCAATTAATAGATGGACTTGTTGACTGACAAACTTGGTCAGGTGTAATCAAAGTTTTACCCCCACCTCTCTCCCTCAACCCTGTCTGTACTTAAAAGCCTGGTCTTCTCACCCTTAGCCCATCCATCCCTCTCACTATCCCGTGTACCTCTGTACCCTCCTTTCTCCTTACCTCAGTGCTGTGCCCTGTTCCTTTTCCCTCACATCCCCCCTTCCTAGAAATCCTCTTGAGCTGATGAATGAGACTCATCTGCATGGAGCCTGCAAGTGATGAAAATTCTTAAGTTCAATATGTACACCTGAGCTTGTACATAGCAGTATGCTGACTTGCTGGTCCTGATACTTCACTGACAGGAGTGTACATAAGTGTCATATCAATAGATAGTTGTTGAAGAGTAGCCATGATGGTATCTGGTCGTCCGTGTTGTTTCTGATCAGTTTTTGAAGGAGTACATAGAGGAAGGATGTATTTGGTTCTTGAAGAGATGAAAGAAACGATAATCTGTAGATAGTGTGAGTGTTAAAATCTTCTGTGCACATTTTTAGATTACTGCATGAACAAACGAGCTGTTGTGTGTGTGTGTGTGTGTGTGTGTGTGTGTGTGTGTGTGTGTGTGTGTGTGTGTGTGTGTGTGTGTGCGTGCACATGTGTTTGTATGTGTGTGTGTGTGTGTGTGTGTGTTTGTGTTTGTGTGTGCACATGTGTTTGTATGTGTGCATGCAAGCATGCATGATGTATGCATGATGAAGAGTGTTTTGTTTTTTAATGTAGGCCTACTGAAAATCTGTCGGCAGAAATTGTGTTTACTTTCCACTTTCAGTTTAACTGCTGTTTTTCAAATTATGACATAATTTTAACACTTTGAAGTACATTATGATTCATCATCAAGGATATTATATGACAAATTATTTCTTTCTCGTCAGTTCTCCAAACAAAGGGACATTTTATTAATCATTATTATGGTTCTGTGACAACAGAATATTTATTTAATGAAGATTACAAAGATACTGAATGTTTTATTTATCACAAATTTTTATCTCATTGTTCCACCCAAGTATAGACATACCTATTTCAGAAAGAAAGAATGTGAACGTTTTTTTAACAGTGGCTGACAAGTGAGGTGCCTCATGTTGGGCGTGGAAGTGTGTAACATTGAAAGATTTGCTTGCAGTGACTGTGGATTGATCTGGAAGGAAGGAAATTCTGTAGTTGAACTCTCATAACTGTAATAATGCATGACCTTGACCTGTACATTCATTTGGAGTCGGTACTTCAGGGCTGTCACACTGTAAAGCGTGCATGTTTCTTATTCTGTTTTGTATATACTTGAGGTGGTGAGCGCACTGCGAGTCTCACTGCATTGTTACTGACTGCGAGATTAGTTGTTTGCATGTCCAACCATGTAACTCTGAATAACCTGCTGATGCTAGGCAACTGGAATGACACTGGGAAGAGAGCCCCACTCCTGACTGTGTGTATCTGGCTGTAGGCCCAGCCTAGAGGAGTGCGTAGTCAAAGCATACAAGAATGTACATAGGTCAAACATTAATGATGTAATGAACCACTCTCCTCAGTAGGTGCCATTCTGTCATGGGCACTGGGTAACAAGTGCCCAACTCTCTCTCTCTCTCTCACCATTGTCTGGAAAATTCAAACCAAACTGTAATCAATCATTTTCATTGAAATGCCTTAATGATTGTAATGTCTCCAAGCAATAAAACATGAAATTTATCATGTGGTTGTTGTTGTTAAGAAAGTTAGTTGTTTTTGTGTCTGTTTTTTGGTTTATTGGGGTTTGTTTTTGTTGTGTTTTTTGGGGGGTTGGGGTGGGGTGGGGTGGAGGATGGGGGCTTGAAGATGCAGCTTGATAAAAGGGCCAATGCTTACAGTGACTCACATGGACTTTAACAAAAGTTGTCCTAGGTTAAGATATGCTCCAAAAAGAGGGTTGGGTGGAGGAACGGGAGGGGAGTTGTGGGTGGGTGGGAGCAGTAGATGAAGCCACAAGAATTGCAAAGATTGCCCCAATGGCAAAGCTTTAGTGCTCAACAATGATGTTCAATTGTCATATACTTATGAAATGACATGAATTCAGGACAACTGTTACATCAGAAATTGTCCCCCCAGTTGGTGCTGACAATCGGTGAAAGAACACCCCTCTACTGAATAAGACTTAATACCTACTCATTAGAGCAGTTGTCCATGGTCCTCTAAAAGCCTCACCACCAGTATCTTTGCTTTCTGCATGCTGTTATGAGCGAAGAATGTCATTTACAAGGTCCAAATAAGTCCCCAGCTGAGTTCCTGAAAGTTTTTAAGTTTGCCACTACAGGGTTCTGGCTCTTTTAGGATGTATTCCCTTCCCTGGAGGTTATATTTTCTTTGCAATTGTCGACACTATTAATTTACCAAAAACTGTATACTGTCTCCCATTGACACACCATCTGCTGATTTTGGCTACTGCCAGAACTACTTCCTGTTGGTAGGATTCAACCCTTTTCAGTAAGCTGGAAAAAACGGTAAGACTACAGGTGGGGACTGAACCCGTGACCTTTCGGTTATCGACTGAAATGCTCTACTAGCTGAGCTACCAGTAACTGCACTCAGGGCGCAAATCTGATTCTAAATGCTCAACAACAATAGTATTTAAAACACAAGACACGCAAAATCGGGAATGACTTCCTCAGGTGGGCCACACTAGTGGACTCGTCCAAGGAGATGGATGCAGGCCACACAAGCTGGCGGGCCCCAGCATTTGATTCAGGGCGTTTATGCTCGAAACATGGCCGCATCACCTTGCCGACTGCTGCAAATGTAGTGGTTTGGGAAAAATCCGGCAATTAATGCCTTTGTGCACCATTTTTACCTTTCTTCCCCCTTCCCCCCCCCCCCCCCCCCCCCCCCCACGAATATTCGCTGTCTTTCCTGCACCCCTCTCCTCGGATGAGTCCACTAGTGTGCTCCACCTAAGGAAGTCATTCCCAATCGAATATATATATATATATATATATATATATATATATATATATATATATATATATATATATATATATAATAAAAATATAGTTTATTTACGCACATACCTTCCCTTGACAGGCAAGCTCATGGCGTTTACAATCCAAAGAATCAACACTCATACAACCGCTCAAAACCACATTCCCACAAAAACTCACACACTACACACATAAACAAAACAAAAACTAAAGTCCAATAGAACAAACTATACAATATACACAGCACTTGCAGGCAAGGTCAAGTAAGGCGAAGCAGCTCAGACTCAGTGGGAAAGGCGGATCCGAAGAGGTGGGTCTTTAGAGCACTTTTGAACTGGGGCAGAGTGTCAGAATGACGGACTGAGAGAGGGAGACTATTCCAGGTTACAGGTCCGATATATATAATACACACACACACACACACACACACACACACACACACACACACACACACACACACACACACACCAGCAGAAGAAAAAAAAATACAACTATGTCTAATGCCAGCTTTTAAAGAATCGAACCCACAACCTTTCGACTATTGTCGTTGACAAGTACAGCGTCCTTCACCTTCACGCAAAGCTTTAAAATGGCTGGCGATGTGCGGAAGCAACGACGAGCGGAGATGGAGACGACCGAGAAAGAAGGAAAGCAACGGTCTAGCAACATCCCAAGTTACGTCCTCGTGCAAAAGCAGATCCAAGACTTGGTGAACACACAGAGATCCGTTGTCGAGCAGCTACAGGATGAGGTACGGTACATTTACTAAAAGACTGCCGGGTGACCCGTGGCCAGTCACATGTGATCGCTTGAGACAAGTCGATGCAAGTTTGCACGTGAAGGAAAAGATGACTGGTTGCTTGCTTTCCTATAGTCGGCACCGACGACTATGTACACCATGTCTAACACATTTACGGATGTAGTTGGTGTGCATGGTTTAGGTAGAACTGCACACGTCGGGGTTTCTTCCAACTTTGGTTCTGCTAACAAAACTGCTTGCCTCTTTGACTACAACTCACATATTTTTCTCTCAGTACTGTCGCATATTTCTGCATTTGCACCCCCATCCCCACCCCCCCCCCTCCCACTCTCTCTCTCTCTCTCTCTCTCTCTCTCTCTCTCTCTCTCTCTCTCTCTCTCTCTCTCTCTCTCTCTCTCTCTCTCTCTCGTTTTCTCCCGCTCTTTCTCTGTGTCTGAGTGTGTTCCACAAATCCTCATACCACCATCCTTCCATCCACTATGAACACTCTCATGCTTGTATTATTTCCATTACAGCTCACTCAACAAATCTCCTTCTCAAGTTCACGTGAGGACTCCATATCAATTGAGCAACATGAAAAACAACTTCGAGAATTTGAAGTGAGTGGTTTCTTTAATACTTATGTTGTTGTTGTTGTTGTTGTTGGTGGTGGTGGTGGTGGTGGTGGTGTGTGTGTGTGTGTGTGTGTGTGTGTGTGTGTGTGTGTGCATGCGTGCGTGTGTGTGCATATGTGTGTGTGTTTGTGTGTGAGAGAGAGAGAGAGAGAGAGAGAGAGAGAGAGAGAGAGAGAGAGAGAGAGAGAGAAAGAGAGAGAGATATATAGAATCTGTGTCTCTGTTAATTGCTCTCTTTGTCTACCCTCACTCCCACCCATTCTCTTGGCTCCCAACCATCCTTGCCACCCCCAACCACCCCAATCCACCCTCATTACGTACCCTGTCCTGACCCACCACCCCATCACCCCCACCACCCCTCACCATCCCTCTTCATGCCCAACCCCACTTCATGACCACCACCCCTCTTCACCCCCATAAGTTCATTCTACCCCACCATCCCTCTACCCCAACCACCCCTTTTCACAGGCACCCCTTGTCCCCCATCCCCCCCATCCCATCCACCTTATGAGTAATATTTTTGTTCAAAACTGCCTTTGATATACTGCCATTTTCTCAATATACAGTGGAAGGAGATTGCATTCTTCACTATGAGCTGTTTGAAATTCATGGTGATCATTCTTAAGTTTATAATTGCTGTCAGTTTGTCCATTTCTATATTTTGGTTTTTTGGCATATTCTTTCTTTCTTTCTTTCTTTCTTTCTTTCTTTCTTTCTTTCTTTCTTTCTTTCTTTCTTTCTTTCTTTCTTTCTTTCTTTCTTTCTTTGCTTTCTTTTTTTCTCTTTCTTTCCCTTATGCAGTTAAGGAGGTTCTGAGTGAAAGACAACATAATTATGTAATTGGAATTTGGAGTCAAGTTTCATGTTGTTCTCACTGAAAGTAATCTCTTTCAGACCCAGATGCTGAAAAAGTATGTTCCAAGAATGACATATGATGATGCTGTTCAAAAATTAGAGGTATGTGAACAGTGTGCATTCCTGTTTGAAAGGCATTACTCCATCTTGCCAACTTATCATCTGTCTGATTTACAAATGTATCTTAAGAGGTACCAACCCGTTCATTTTAAAAATGAGTTTTGTCATTGATTGCATTATCGAGGTGATCTCTGATGAGATTCTATAGTCCAAAATGAGCTGACTCCCTATCAACCAAACTACTTGATAATTTACACACGTCTCAAGGTAAAAGTATTGGTCTTATTAAAATAGAGACAAAGGGATCCAAGATGAATGAAACTGTGGCGAGACAACGCTTTTTCATGCCTTCTGTTTATTATTATTATTAGCAGGTGTCTGCTGAGCCGTAGCTTTAGCGGTTTTTCCTTGCCCTGAGCCGGTGTTAGCAGAGAAAATGACTCCGTGTAAGGAGGGTGACTTGGAAGTGTTATGAGTGGTGGACTCCACTGGCGTTTTCACGCTAACCAATCTGTGACTTTCAACTAGTGAATTGATCAATCAGAGTGGAGTGGGATGAGCAGTGGGGATTGGACAGAGTGAACTTTGTGACGTCAGTGAATGCATTTAAGCAAGTGTCGCCGGATGTTCAGGGCGTCATCCCATTTATTTTTAGCGAAGCAGTGTCATCGGCGCCCTGCTTGGTGGGTGTTTTACTCTTGGCGGTGGCCATGTAGAAAACGAAGAATGATAGCGGTGAGAAACCTCAGCCCGCCCGGACCCGACTGGAAGAGAACCCCTTTGCCAGGGGGTGGTGAAATGGTGGATGGCCAGCCTGCCTGCCTGCCTGCTTGCTTGCTTTGCTGAAGCGAGGTGGCCTGTCTCGCCGGAAAGACCGACTCCTTTCCAGAGAAGAAGAAGAAGGAGGAACCAGTTCCCTCCATCTGTACGACCCAGAAGTAGAACGCCAGAGAGAGAGAGAGAATGTCAAGTCTCCGACCCTTTTCATCGTTGTGGTGATTTTCTCCCGGGTCACCGGCTGCAATGTCGGTGCACTCAAACCCCCCTTCCCCTGCCTCAACCCCTGTGTAAAAACGCATTAGGCGTGGGGTGTAGGCCCGTGCATCCACAGCTCCACGTTTTCATCGAAAGGTCAGTTAAGTACACTTAGTTTATCATCTCGGCTCAGGGCAGACAATTTCTTTTCCTTGTTTGTTTGTATGTCTCATTGCGAGTTTTGAATAATGAATTGATGATTGCTTGTGCTTGCATTTGATGCATTTTTGTGGCGCTTGCCGCCCATTCCCCTTTCAAGGGTAATTGCATCCTGAATAATTAAACAACTTCTTTTGAATTGATATTGGTTTTGCCATTACTTCATTGTCAGACAGTTACCATCTATCGTTTGTGTGAAGGAATGAAGGTGCGTGCTTTGGTTCTTCAAGATTTCACCCCTAGACATTGAAATAAGCCATTTGATTTATTCAGCTGGGATAAGTTAAATTAGAGTAAAGAACAAGTACGTCACAGAAACATTCAAATTTTCAACTAAAAAATGTTTCTCAGATGCTAGTGGTAAAGAGCATGTAGTTCACAGTTACAGGAAAGGCCAGTAAAAGTACATGTTTTTACACCTTGTGTCAGACAAATACTTTTTTAAAGAATATGTATGCCTTTTTTGTATACTCATCACCATTTTAACTTGTCTCCATTAAATAAGATGAAGAATTGTCCTCCTGTTGTGTGTTTTAATCTCTGATGCAAACAGTAAACAAATTATTTCAGCAGCCACCTGCATACTTAACAAGAAAATAGAAGGAAACAAATATATGTTAGAATGGAAGAGATTTAATGCCTAGATATGTTGAAGTGTGGGGAATGGGCAAATAAAAAGAAGAGCGTGTCTTTGTTTACTGCTTGCTGTTTGCTGATCAGACAGGGGATTGTGTGACTGTGTTGCTATGCTCTGGGCAGGCAGAGAGAGCTGAGCATGCTGCAACCACAACTGCACTGCGTGAGGCCCAGGACAAGCTGGACTTCGCTCTCAATGAAGTGGAGATCCTGAAGAAGCAGCTGGAGAGAGAGAAAGCATCCTTCCAGATGGCGTGAGTCTTCCTTTCATCAGTCCCTGTTCCAAAAACAAGAACCCACTCTCAAATGTCATCTTCCTGGAATCTAACCATTGTCGTTTATGAAGCTTAGAAGATTCCTGTATTGGGAACCTCATGAAACATGCCAGTGTGGCTTTGTGGTGTTCTTCTTCACTGTCACCAGCAGCCAGTGATTGAGCGTCAGCCTCAGTCTTTCAGGACATTCCAGGTGTTTGTGTATGTGATAGTGCAACTATGGATGAAAGTCCTGTAGTCACATTTTGAGTGTTCAAGTGGCTTTTAACGCATCATTTAAGTCAATCTTTTCATGGATAACACTGAATATCTCCTTTTACTGAAGAGAATAATCTGTTATTTTTTGTACATTGTTAACAGCAGCCAAAATTATGCAAGGAAGAGAGAATGAATCTGCAAGTGCACTGAATTTCTGTCTCTCACTAGCAGATTAATTTTATCTTTTCCTCTGCTCTACAACACTGCAGTATTCTTTGATTTTCCTCCTCCTCTACCTTCTCCTCCTCTTCCTCTTCCACCCCTTCCTCTTTCTCCTCCTCCTCCCTCTCTTTTTTTAAAATTCCATCAGCCACATGGTTGGTGGTAGTGTTACTCTTTCCTTTCAACTCTTGCTCAATGCAGATTCAGTGGCTCATCTAACTGTTTCCCTCCAACTTTGAGTCCATGCGGCCCCAGTGAATCTTTCTGATTTTTCTTTTCAGCTTTGGCTCTCTGCAGACCCAGGCAAAAGAGGTGAGCAGCCACAAGAAGGAGCTGGAGTCCAAAGTGTCTGCCATCCACCAGGTGGTCCAGAAGCAGGAGAAGGACCTTGGTTGCCGTGACAATGAGATTCGCGTCCTGCAGCGCAAACTGGAGCAGCAGAAGCAGCTGCACCAGAAGAGGCTAGCAGACGTGGAGGTGGAGCGCCAGCAGGAGAACTACATTTCCCAGGTGCTTGGGGATAAGAAGTCAAAAGGATCGACTGCCACCAGCTCCAGTGCCTCTTCCAAGTGAGATGTGCTGTTCCCAGTCTTGCTTCAGTGCATTTGCCTCCTTGTGTTCACCATCACTGGAGATGAAGGATGGACAGACTGTGCCTTAGAGATTACTAACCAACAATACATCTATTTCCCCTCCTCTTGGCGGACAGCTGTGTGGCTGAGATGATGGTCACACTCCGCCGTAATGAATATAGTCACCACTGCATCTTTTTCCCCTTCTCCTGATAATCAGTCATCTGCCAGAAGTGAAGGCCATGCCTGAGCAGGTGTGACCCCCCCCCAAATGGGAGGCACTGAACTGCCTGCATCTAAGGCAAGATAAAGGGGACATTGGGTAGCAGAGAAGAGAACCCAACTGGAACAAATCTGGCCTCCTTGTGTTGTAAAGTCCAACTGGCTATGACTGTATGAGGCCTGAAGTGACAGAGTTGGTAAAGGTTGATCTGACCCAGACAGGCTCGTCTCATGAAGCAGTTGTGTTACAAAAGTGTTACTGCTGTTGGTTTTGTTTGTTTTTTGGGGGGGTGGATGGGTGGGGGGGTGGGGGGTTTGTGTGTTGTTGTTTTTAGTGTGTTTTGTTTTTGTTTTTGTTTTTTTGTTGTTTTTTTTTGGGGGGGGGGGGGGGGAGAAGGTGCTGGGGGGCATTCTGAGTCTCATTGAGTGTCCACTTACCATTGCCTTTAATTGAAAACTATAACGAAAACACATCTATTGATGTTACCCTAAGGATACATGCCTTGCAAGATCATTGACCTTGTAGCTGTTCAAGGAATCTTGGAGTTCTATGTAGTTGCAGAGGGAGAGTGAAAAAGTTCAATTGTTGGGGATACAAACACCTTTGGGACCTTCCTTCAGTGCATTTGAGACTGTGCTGGGGCCACTGAGTTCAGTATCTGCCGTGCAAATAACTAATTAATATATATTCTGAAACAATGGATTAAAAGTGGTTTTCACACTCCATGAGTAAAGTGATGCAGAAAACATGGTTCAGTGCTGATCCATGTTAAATTTCAAATGAATACGAGATCCCAGTCTGTGACAATGATAAACCAGTTGCTGCTTTTATTTTAGCAATTAACTTGTCTGAGTTAACTTCCCACTCCCTGGGGAAAATACCTTTTAGTTCTTTTAAGTGTGTGTAAGAGAAGTTTACATACTTTGGAAAGAATGCCATTGATTCAAGCTGAATGGATTTGCCCCACTTATCATAACAACTGTTGCAAGAAACTACCAAAGGAGCGAGGCAGCAGAAGGTCTTCAGAGGAAGAGCCCCCGTCAACAAGTATTTCGGCTCTTTACACTCCCTGACACTCTCGGAGGGGAGGGCCACACCTGGTTATAACTTCAGGTGCCCATTTGCTGCCTTCATCTCTTTGCATGCCTTGTGTGCATCACGTGGCAGAAACTGCCTGCTTCCTCTACTGTATATATGTCGTAAACTGTTACTTTCCTCATACCTTGTTTGATTGTTGCTTTTTATGTGCTGTGGAGTTTTCAGAAGTAAACACTGAGTTGCTTAAATATGTGTATGTATATTTTCATAGTCATTGAAGTGAAAATTTCTGTTGTCATTGGCATATACTATTTTTTTAACACAGGGCTGAAAACATATACTAGATAGCTGGTGGGAGAGGAAGATTTGAGAACTGGTTGCTATTACAATGCGTCAAACCTGTTGTGATTCAGTTGGCACAAAATGATTATTAGCCTGATCATTAATCTGTATCCTCTGATAAAAGGGAATCATTATTGAAAACACATTTGCCATAGTCACCCACTTCGTATTTGATTTTGAAGGACTTGGACTTGTGGACGTACATGTAATTTTTTAACAGGGAAGATAGAGGAGGCAAGTGAAAGTTTTCTTTTCATCCTACTGCTGTGAAACACAGCATGGCATTTACTGTGTGGATGAATAGTTTGATAATTGCAGTGTTGAAGCATGGCATACCATTTGTTATACTAATGTCAAATATAGCATTTGCTGTTTTTATATTTATAAAGTGTGGCATGTGTTGTGTTGATGTTTAGCACAATACTTGCTGTGTAGATGTCCAGCATAGTGTGTGGTGTGTTGATTCATAACATTGCGCATGTGTAGATGTCCAGCATAGTGTGTGGTGTGTTGATTCATAACATTGCACATGTGTAGATGTCCAGCATAGTGTGTGACGTGTTGATGTACAGCATAGAATGTGTTGAACTGATGTATGGCACTGCATTTGCCGTGTTGTATACATGTAGTGTAGCATCTAAGCATGTGTTAATGTGTAGCATAGCATGCAGATGACAAAGATTGTCCGTGCCTCCTTCCAGATCATGATTTATTTTGGCCAAAGGAAAACTTGGTCCCTCTTTTACTTTCCCCCAACAAATTATCAAAACTTGTTTCAAGGAAAAATAATGTAGATCTGGTAGTCTGCTTTATTTATAGAGAGGAAGCATTTTTACCTGCTGTGTGTGTGCATGAACAAAAAAAACTATGCATGCCATTTGTAAATGACTTGTTTGCTTGTGATGTGTGTATCATTTGAGCATTTGAAATAAAAGGATACATTCCTGTCTGCTCCTCTCATTCACTTTTATTCTCAATGTACATTAATGTAAGTAAATTTCAACACCAGATTTACTAACAAGATAATGCTTTATTGTATTGCTTTAACAATGCTTGAGTTATTGAGGTATGACAAGATACAACAGAAGAATGTAGATACAAGTTTAAACATAATAGTCTGAAATTATTCACCAAGTTGTGGTGGAATGTTGTTGAAAGATCTAAGTGAGTAGTATAACTACTTGCTCCATGGACGGAATACTCTTGCAGTCGACAGCAAGTACATGAAGTAGATAAAAGCCTTGAAAAATACCAAAAGGAACATGGCCAAGATTAACCTCGATGTACTTTCATCAAGCCTAACGTATTGTATGCCGGTCTGGTGGTCACAGGACCCACGTTGCTTTGAGAAGAAGCTTGTGCAAAGTCACTTGTTTTTGTCTCAGATTCAAAAACTGAGAACTTGGTGTTGCTGTCACATTGGTATGTCACAGGCTTCCAACATCTCTACACATCATGTGCTTTTGGCATTTTCTTGCAGTGATTTGACAATTCATGCTGGTATATGACCAGCTCAGCATTTCTGGCCAACTTGTCAGAATTCAGAAAAATGCCCCCGAAAGGATGTTTGCACAAGAACGTTGTTTCTGTTACAAATTACAAATTGCTAATACAGTGATAACTTGCATAACTGCTGTGAAACTTTCTTTGAGTGGTCAAGGATAGTCTAGTGGTATGAAGTCTCAATTTAACATGTAATTTTATTGTCAAGGAAAGATGTGTGCAACATTTGCTTCTGTATAGAATTTCTTTGAAAAGTTCTCATGACTGAAAGTTGTGTGACTATAGGAACAACTGTGCCAGAAACCTTTGAGCACCCTTTCCTTAGAAAATTGAATAATTATGGAGCCAGAGAAGGGGGGAAATGGTGGGACCATTTTTGTGGATGGCAGATATCCTGTGGAAGCAGTATTCCATAAGGGAAATTTTCTGCAGGGTAATATACCTGGGGCAGTTTTTAAGGGCAATATACAATAAAGCAGTCAATATAGGCTTCCTATGCTCCATGGGCTGTCGGGATAAGGCCAGGGTTTTGTTGTTTTGTTTGTTGTAATACGAATCGGCAGGAACTGTGCTCTAGTTCCACTAGAGCGACTTCGAACCAAGGAGTCCGTGTTGCCACTGATCCGATTGTGGAAAGTAACTGCAAGCACATGTTTCTTGGCTGTCCAATGCTGTTGGTTCAACACCACTGATACACAAGGGCACTGTGGGGGTTATCTCTTGAGTAGACAAAGCTTTCCTGTGGACCCTGACTTATTCACAGACTTCGTCTATGCTTGGGCACTGCTACAGGTGTCTGTGTTTTATTCATTGTGTACGGGTCAAAGTACAGAAAAGGAATCAATATTTTCCTATGGGCTCCATTAACATGTATTCCTGTAAGAAATTCGTTGAAAAAATATAATACATGTATATGAAAGTAGCAGGTAACATGGGAGCTAATGATGAAATATGTTCGCTACCATTCGTAATGAATAGTATAATGATTTATCAGGAGCACTGAAACTGACACGCTGCATGCATAGTAACCTGAATACGATGTTCACATTCCTGCTTTCTTGGATTACATTAAGTGACATGTAACAAACATAGATTATGCCCACTTAATTTGGTTATAAAATCTCCAATCTGCTATGTTAAAATGTTTTGGAATATAGCTTCGGTAATGAAGGTCCTTAAGCGATTACACAAAAGAAAACAACTATGCTTACAAAAGATTAAGAACAGAGGGGGGGAAATTACGTATATGCCATTTAATCAGTCACTGTCTATTCTACCTCACCGTTTTGTGTGTCAAGCAGGCTCGCAAGTACCCCAAAAAAATGAACATAACGAAACTGATCATCCGCTACGGATATCTTGTCAAGCATGTGCTTGCATAGGTTGAAAAGAGAGTTGACCCATGTTTATCGGAGAGGTCGCGTCAACGGTTAAGTAAACAAAGGCAGAAATAGCTTCGTCAGTGTAATTAATCACTGTAGGCGTATGCAGCAACAGGAGCACATGCAATGATCAAGCCATATGGTCACTGGTCGGCACCAAAGCTGGTTAACACCTCCACAATAACAGAGGGTAGGAGAACTCATGGGTGGAGCTACTATACTGTTCTGTGAACCACGCACACACCTGCCGCCATCGTCCACTAATCCAGACGTCATAATCACCATTGTACGCCATAATCTCTTTGTGGCCCACCCAGTCCCGTCATTTGTCTCAACAGTTCACTGTCCTGTAATGCGACAGGCAGAGTGAAAGCAGTCTAAAACTGCTGGAGAGTGTAGTACGTTATAAACCGTTGGGTTCAGACAGAAATATGACGAAATACCACCTCGGACTTCTGGACTTTCTGCTTGGCATTCTGTGACACGTTTGTCTCGCAGCCCACTTTGCACGTCGTCATCATTCTAGTCCACTAGAGACTTCGCCTTCGTCGGCCCACAGAATGCGTCGTCAATGGATACTCTCGCCAGATTGTGCTTTAAAAAGGTAGATATGAATGTCACATCATCCACCTTGTGCTCTTCTGTGCATCCTCTTCACCTGGGATGTGTGCCCTTGTATTTTCGGGGGCTTTTCCTAATAATTATCACTAGTAGCACCTACATACATGTACATAGTCCCAACCCGTCCATTTTCATGCAACACCGATATTCATCTTTAGAGTGTAAATCCTCTTGCCTCTGTTTCCAACTGTGGGAACACGAAGCTCGACCCGGCCACAGTTTAGATCACACCGTCCACAGGGAAACAGCTAGGGCAGTCTCCTGCAGTCGTGGGACCACACATCTTGGTCACGTTTCTACCTTGCAGAACAGTCATTTCTACCTTGCAGAACAGTCTTTTCTACGTTGCAGAACAGTCGTTTCTACCTTGCAGAATAGTCGTTTCTACCTTGCAGAACAGTCGTTTCTACCTTGCAGAATAGTCGTTTCTACCTTGCAGAACAGTCATTTCTACTTTGCAGAACAGTCGTTTCTACCTTGCAGAACAGTCGTTTCTACTTTGCAGAACAGTCAATGAGTGGACTTGCCAACTGCTCCACTCCACTCTACCTCCACCTGAGGGACTCGGCGCAGCCACCTTCCTTATTCAATGGAGTGGTCGCCAGAACATAATGGCTTCCTCTCGTGCATCCACTCGTTCTTTTCACAAGTATATGTACAGCGAGCGACCTGAGCCGCTCGATATCCCCCTCACCAGGGCACACTGAGTGGGTTGAAGCAAGAGGATGGTCATTTCTGTCCTCCAGATGGCCAGGACTGAACGCAACTATGTATCTGTGTTGCTTCTAGGCACTGTCGTCATAACGTTCCTATGGATGTCCAGATCCACGTTTCCCTTGAAAAGGCTGAGGACATTTTTGTTGTGGATTAATTTGAAGTTTCAGATTCACTTCTATCCTCGCCTCATCTGTTGTCAGAAAAGGCATGATGCTTCTTGAGTTCTCAATACTCCTAACCACTTTTTTTCCTTCATAAATGGTCCGTACTATATGCCAAGCAAAATTTTCTTCAAAAGATAAGCGGGAAGTCTCCTCCACGACAATGTTTAAATAGGTCGATGTAAACTCCGAGTTAATTAATTATGCGGTCGGATCATAATAATGAAAATTCATTCTCACGACCATTAAGTAGCACGCGTGCTTGGAGTCACTTTAGGGAGTCCTCATCACCTTCATCTGCCTTCAGGTAAATAGTCATCCATAAAAGCAACGATGAAACTTCAGTTCTAGCCTGAACAACCTGCACATACTTTCCTGAGCCGTCTGTCTGCTTCGATGAAGCAACACGTACGATCTACAGGCCTGTATAACATTACCGTAGCAACGTAGCTTATAGACGCAGTTCTGTCTTGCCTATCACTGTAGTACGGCTCTCCTAGACGTAGTCGTTTTTGCACATGGCATATGGAAGGCAAAAGTTTTGGATGAACAGTATCGTCAAACAACCAGGGTTCACAAAACGAGTCACTGAGGAACTGATGCTACAGGAGTTACGCACCTATATACGTGATAATTATAGTCGCTTTAAGAGTTTGTTTTTGCGACGCTTCTTGCCACATGAACCTAAGACTGTCCTAGGTATGCAACAGACTTTATAGGGACTTTTCATACCATCTTGAGTGACTGCACAGTGAAAAACTTCAATAAGTCAGGTTGTCATCCATGAATTTTCGCTAGCAGAATCTCCGATGACTATGTTCTGGACTGTTTCATTGTAGTCCCGACTTGAATCACAGCCCCCAGAACGTCTGCAAACCTCAGAAAATCAAGGGGGAGTATATGTCTTCGTTCACGTCATAACGGCAACGCCGTTGGATGCGTGGGAGATGACTTCATCAGGTCCCTGCATGAGCACCAGCTTCATGGCTACAGAGGCCTTGTTGTTGAAGGAACGCTTGAGGAATGCTACTGCCTGGTCATGAGAAATGCCCACCAGGTTTTGGTCGTCCACGCTTAAGATGGTCATGCCGGGCTGCAAGGGAAAAGGGCACAGACAAATGTTAGACTACAAAAAGACAAATGGACATCGAAGAAACTGAGGACAATAGAATTGTACTTTGTGATTGCCTCGATGAGGCATAAGGGGATCGATTCGTTTCTGTTCTCGTTCTTAACCTCCATGGAATAAAAAATTCTAAGTTCTTTTGATACTTCAGCACTGGTGTATGAATTCGTTGTTTGCTGGAAACGCCAGTGAGTATCAAGGTAAAACCGATACTCAAACTGATGAGAATGATCATTGTTCTTGCTTGTTATCTCCATCGTAAACGTCACATCATGACTGTGCCAATGAAATTGTTGAGCTTGCATTTGATCTTGGAGTGTCACAGCATACTGTCCTTCCACAGTTTCTTTTCAGTATTAGCAACGGTATAATTTCAAATTATGTGAATAATTTCTTATTTTGTAAAAGAACCCCAAAAGCCAAAATGATTTTAAAATGCCTTGCTAGACCCATCATACCAAAAGAAATCCAGAACAAATTATATAAAATTCTCAGATTTTAGAGAACTAGACAGTTTCAGAGAGAGACTACGAATCTGCCACATGACCACTCTAGCAATCTACTGAGCTACATGCCTGTCACCGACGCCAGTGAATAAGGTCAATACGAAAATGAACAGCCACTGCAACACAGTTTTAAGGACACTTGTCTACGTAAAATCTACATGCTGATCTCATGCAATATCAAGAACATGTTCTCAGCAGGAGCAAACTTACCGTTTCATATATAAAGTGCTAAATGAGAGAAAGTTACTCTAGCTCTTCTAATAAACATCTCTTTTTCTTTTCCTTCTTTGCGACTTGGTAATCCAGGTTGTATATCAACGACGATTACCGTGTACAACCATCCCTCAAAATGAAGGAAACTTGTTTCCTTCCATACGAGTAGCAGATGAATATCCAGGTGTATTCATAGCAAAATCGAAGAACACTATACAACGCTACTGAAACTCATCAAACTGAAATTCTTCACAAGATTTGCGTAATATTATGCTCGCATATTCTAAGAAATATAATAAAACGTTTGACATTTTATCTTGCCAGCAAAGGCAACAATTTGTATCATAATTATCATCACTGCTGAATAATAGACTGAAGTTGATCCTCATTTCTGTTTCGATAAACAAACATTTTAAAGTACAAGATAAAAATTTGAGCGGGAGGGCATTGACTGGAGCAAGGGCACCACAGCCATTGCAGCAAGCAGGAGAGCGAGATGGAGTGGGTCAGTACTTGGATGCTCTTGTCATCAGCAGCAGCACCCCCTGGGAAGACTTCCTCTATTCTGATAGGGGTGGGGGGGAGGCCGGGCTTGGGCGCTAGGCCACCCGAAATCTTCAGCCCTGGAATGAGCAAGGGGAGCGGGCTACGTCATTGACCCTACTTCCGGTTGTCCTCGGGTCCGCCATGCCAGGTCAGGTGTGGAGTTGCCGGCAGCACTGCGCACGTGTATCGCCGTGCTCCAGATGATGGAGCAAGGCTTGCATGTATGTCTCTTCTTACACCCATGAACCCGAAGTGAGAGAAAATGTTGTACCAATCCGGAGTTTGAGAGTTCATGCACTATTCTTCAGCAACATTACATTACGAATGTCTACATGAAGTGCTTACTTTTCTAATCAAAAGTGCAGTTTCTCTACTCAAACTTTTCTTCATCACAATTTCGTAAAACCGAATTACTGCGACACACAACAGAAAGTGGTTCAAATAGGTGTTGTTCTTGTGAAAAGTGTGGCCATTGTATGATATCGTGCACCTCCGTCAAATCCGAATACCTGGCATGCAAGACCGTTCCAAAGAAACAAATGGCAGTTAGATCATACCAAAATGCATTGGCTAATTCTGGCAAACATAAACCATCACCCAAAACTAAAATAATCACAGATACTTTTAACACTGCAGAGGTAAAAATCAAACTTGTGACAATTAATTATATCAGACGATTTTTTCTCTCAAAGGAAAATGTATACTGGAAGCACCTCTATATAAATAACGAAACAAAATGCAATTGTAACGAAACTTCGCTTCTTAAAGAATTGAGCAAATAATTGGGAAATTAAATTGAAAAGGAAACCGTCACCGATTAGGATACAGAACAATACTATTAAAATGGAGCATAAAAATGAATATTACCAAGAGTTTCTTTGTGATTGGAAATGTAAACAGTCTTTGTAAAGCGGCCTGAGGGTCCGCCATTTTGCATCCTGAAAGAAATCAAAGAATACGCGTGCAAAACAAGCAACAAAAGAACACTGTGATTCGTGCGTCTTCAACACATTCAGTACTTAGTATAGAACAAATAATCATCATCGACAGCAATGCGACAAGCCATTGCTTCAGTGAGGGAATTTGCTTGTTAATAATCTAAAAGACCAGGTAAAATTCAGTTCAACAACCTTTTCCCCCCCTCTATACTTAATACAATTTCCACAGACGGAGATGGGTTTTGAAAGGTACTAAACATTTTATTGTTCTTTATGGTCGTATTACATATGATTATTTCAGGGTATGGAATGAGTTGGGTTTTTTTTTGTCTTGTATGCATTTTGTTCCTACGTTATTGTCAGAAAGTGTATGCTTAAGGACTTCTTACGTCAGCAACAGATAGGACCTCTCAACTGGTTGTAAACATCTGTTACGACTCGTCATTTCATAGTCTGCCTCAAATGACACGTTTATTTATGTTGCTGGATGAGAAATAACCCTACTCTTGACATTAAGACGTGGTTGATCCTTCATTTTGGTGGGTATCTTTCCCCACTACTCCACAAGGTTCTTTCTCCCATACTGACCTGGGGCGGGGGGTGGGGGTGGGGGTGACGGGGAGGTTGTCGGGTTGGTTACTCATGGCGTCCAACACAGTGGTCTCTATGGTTATGTCCTTTTCGTATTGGTCCATGGTCTTGATGTGAAAGTGGCCGTCCTCATCTGCCACACAAGGACAGGGAAAACTGCAGACCCCAACCTCTAGTTCTACGAGTTTATTCAGACGGGAAAGCAGCAGGTGATAGGAGCAGTGACGGTGTGGGTAAGAAAAGTTGATATGCCCAATGCTGAAGTTATCTGTCCTTAAGTGTTTCACTGCATTTCGTGGGAAATGAGGAATATCAACGTTTTTGTATTTACTTCCATGTTTGTGTCAAGATCAACCTCGGAGATGAAGAACAGCCAATGGTCATATGAATGTCACATTGCGATGTTCCTAGTTCATATCGCGCTCGTCGATACAGCGATTAATACTACCGGAAGTCAAGGCAGACACTCTTTGTAGGCAGTAATGGTGACCATTGTGACTAGAGGTCATTCCCAAGATGCTATCCTTGAGTCTAGAATCGGCATCGTGTCGCCTGCTAATCTTTGGAGATGTTGTGAAATCTTCTGATAAGACATTAGGACTTCAAAGTCAAAGAACATTGCCAATGAATGCAACTTAATGATATTCACAGCAGTGTGCTGCATGTGCTAGCTTCAAGGTGAATTCCCAAGCCATCGGCCAGAAACCGCATTGTAGTCTATCCTCTTTATCCACGGCTTGGCTTGTTTGTAAGCACTTGCTGCTCAGGCCTGCAAACTATGAAGGTCTTGATGCGTAAATTGATCAAACACTATGCACATCTGTGCAAGACAAAAGCTGAACAAAGAATTACACATACAATGTGAATGCATTCAGCCATACACACACTAAATGTGACAAGAATGGAAAAGCACAGCAACACAAGCAACACGTTTCTAAGTGACGTGCCTGTTGGACGAGTCTACAGTGATGGTTTCGAAGACTTACCCAGTACTGTGGTCATGAGCCGTTTTGCAGGCTTGGGCGCCTTGTCGTGGGAATGGTGCAGAGGAAGGTGAAGCTTGGTGGAAAGCTTGTCGTAGGCGGCAATCTCGTAGCTGTTCACCCTGTTGTCGAACTGGTTAATGTGCATGGGGTAGATTGTTGCACTGTGGGCAAAATGGAGACAGTGCTGTATGAACCCCCAAACGATACTCCTGTCCAGACTGACTGTTCATGATGCTCAACAATGCCGTAAAAGAAAATTACGCAAGACAGGCACTGGCTACAAAAGCATGTTTGTGTAAAGCATAAGTGCAAATGAGAACATATGCCTTATAGGTACTGACTTAGGTATGAACGTATGGTGTGCATATTGAGGTTCTAGCGTATAAACTGGAGGTTATTAAAGTTGCTATTATTATATGGACATGTACGGTATGTGATATTATCAGAATATATATTTTATATATTTCGGAATATGATAATTATCTGCTACACGTCTTATTGAATTGCATTGCAACTGAACTATCAAACAATGAATATACGTCCGTCGGTATGGACGAAGTCCCGATATTTCGTAGTGTCGTCACAGGTTATTTGACAGCACAATAAACGCATTTTAAAATCTTAAATACATTTATGTCATTCTTACCGTACATCCCGTAGAAGCAAGATTTTCTCGGGTGTATCCAAAATCGCTAGCAACATCTGTACGAGCGTATCCAAGTCTTTGGAATCGTGGTACTGAAATATATATAAAAAAGTTGAGAAGGAATGACACTCTCTTGAGGAAAACAGATTTGTCCTTCTCGTAATTGCAGTCGTCGCTGCAGTTGCTGACGTCTCCTTCCCATGATCAGCCCCCACCCCCAACCCCTCCCCCCCATCCTCACCATCCCCAGCCCCACTCCATCCCCAACCCCTCCTCCACACCCCCACTTACCCCACCCTACCCCCACCCCGTAAAATAAATAGTGGTTCCGGTAACATAGCAAAGCAAAAGAGGGGTAGGGTCTGTAGGTAAGTCTGACTTTTTTTCTTCTTTATTTTTGTTTAGGGTGAGACTGCGCACATTTGTACGTATGTGTGTGGTTTTAGAAATGCCACGAATGCAGCAGATTCATCTGAAGATTTTTTTATGTCGCTGAAAAACTTTTTTTGAATTTAAATAGTGCTCATTTGGAAGAAAGGCAACACACAATTGGTTGTTTATCATCGATTTCTTTCTCTCTTTTCCCCCATGACCGAAAAAAAAGTTCTGGGTCAACAGAGGGGAAAAAGGGGGTCGGTCGTGTTATCATTACCACAACTGTTTTCTCTTGATGAAGATGGAACACCAAGGAAGTGGATCATTCAAATTGTTGCCAATAATATCTTTAAGGACTTATTCTGACTCTGTTTACATCGATTCAACGCCAATCAGCCCACATCCGCTCATTTACTGCATTGAGATTTATGCCACTCTTTGCACTACTGTGAAAGAATACTTCTAAATGTTCAGTTATTCCCCAAACATTACTCCAGGTACAGCAACTTTCCAGATCTCATTGACTCACCGTATGAACATGTCTCATGACTGCCCGAAATTCATCGTGGGTGAGCATTGCCCTGGCGTGTTCTTCCAGCATCATCAAGTTGTACGTGTCCACCGTTTGTGGTCCCAGATGCTGCGCTGACCCAAAATTCCTCTCGTACATTCCTCGGCGTGACAATGTGCTTGCTGGAGTGACTGAACCAGAAGAAAAAGGCTTAAGCTGCTTCTTGTTTGTGCATGCGAAGTGGAAAATAAAAAGGAAAATATCAATAGCGTGTTTTCGTTGTCTCCTGGTTTGGTTTGGTTGGTTTCAGAGGTGGAAAAAGTACAAGCTGAGGTAGGCTAGGAGACAAAAACTCGTGTTAGACAGTAAGAATAATCTCCCTTGACCTGTAAGGTTTAATGTGAAAAACCATATATTCGCTTTAATGATGTATGTTGCAGTATTAGATTTATGTTTTGAATTAAGTGAATCTGCTGTGCGGAGATAATACATTGAGGTCAATAACAGAAGATTTCCTCACCTGCAGGGGATTGCTGTTTTTTCTTTTCTGTAAGAGAAAAGGGATGCATTTCATGAAGTGGCACCTTACCTTGTAAGAAGCAGACTCAATTGAGAGGAAAAAACTGACAGGAAGACGTTACAAAAATATACACCTTCCGACACTGAATTCAAGGAATAACTCACAGATGTTCGTCATTGATTGATCAAAATATTACGAGCATTCACTCAATTTTAGCAACCAAACGCACACACGATCACCAGCCTTACAAGATTTCAAATAACAAGCAGAAACACATTTGAGAACATATAAAACTACCAAGCAAGACGTGAAATAAAACTGTACGTACTTCTGAAGGATCCAATGCGTATTGTTCCCGTAAGTTTCTTCTTCAAAGTTGACCACGTTCCCTTGTCTTTGTCTTTGTCCTTGTCCTTCCCTCCAGGAGCTGGGTATAAGGAATCACAGGTGCAAGCTAACACTAAAAGTTCAGTTTCAAAATTGTAACCTCTTACACAAAATCATTACCTGCCAGAAAATCTCTCTGTCGGCACGTGACCGCCCCTGACTGAGCTGCAGGAGCAGATCCCGAAAGCCGAGCAGCCAGGGGTAGCAGTCGATGAAGGATGCATCGAGCGACCCTGTCTGTTTATCACACTTGGATATCACTGTCCCCAATGAACCCTGAATTGAGAGAGTTAGTACAGACATTACGCAGGAATATCTTACTGACATATTTCCAGTGCAAACTTACATCTGCATTGAATGATGAGGACAGAATTGCTCTTGCCGCTATTCTTTCATTCTCACAATGTTTTCCTTGGATAGCGATCAACACCTCCATGAACCATCACAATGCTGGGTGTCCACTGCTGAGACCGTTGGCAGTGACTGACTTCAGTCTCATACCCAAGTCTCATTTTGACGAAAGCCAAGGAGACTCCAACAAACAGAAAGAGGATCATGCTCCACGCAAAAACTCTCACGAGCTGACTTTGCATTGACGTGATTTTGCTTCTTGAAAAAGCATGATCAAAAGTGTTGACTAAACTGATAATACCTTCCAGAGAACACATAAAAGTCATACTGATATCAGGACATGTTCATTGGTATTTGAGGACTAAGTGGATGGATGGATGGATGGATGGATTGATGGGTGGATGGATGGATGGATGGATTGATGAGTGGATGGATGGGTGGATGGATGGATGGATGGATGGATGGATGGATGGATTGATGGGTGGATGGATGGATGGATGGATGGATGGATGGATGGGTGGATGGATGGATGGATGGATGGATTGATGGGTGGATGGATGGATGGATGGATGGATGGGTGGATGGATGGATGGATGGATGGATGGATGGATGGATGGATGGATGGATGGATGGATGGATGGATGGATGGATGGATGGATGGATGGATGGGTGGATGGATGGATGGATGGAGGCTTTAGGGCCTATCAGATTTTGCAGGCCATTTAAGCGCAATGACTACGAAATATATGGGGCAGTAGTGTAATAGCAAGTCAAGTGTTGATTTCCCTAGTTATTCGCCTTTGACGAATCGCGTAGGAGACGCGGTGGGTCTATTCTCACCCCCAACCCACGAAGGGTGTGTGTGATGATGAAGGACCAAGTAAGAAGCTGCCTTCAACGAAAAAGAGTAAGGCTAAAATCTGGAGATTGTTCGTGCTATGGAAGAATAAGGGTCTACTGAACTGCCCATCCACTTTGGCCCACGACACACTCAGGTCAGTGTGGACAGAGGCTCACCACGGGCATCCTCAGGCAGACCATCCAAATCGAAGGAGCCCAAGTGTGTCTCTCTGGACTGCAGCTTCTGCAGCTGGCTCTGCAAGATCTCCATGTCTTCCTGCTCCTCGACACTGGGTCCTGCCCTGGTCCTTGAGAACTCTTCATCCTCATCGATGGGCGAGGTGATGACCACGATGTCGTCAGCATCCAGTAGCTGGGAGCTGGTGGAGTGGTGACGAGGATGTTGGTTGGCGGGACTGCTGTATACGTGCTCGATGTACTCTGCCTGTAAGGGAAGCGAAACACTCCACGTGGATGGCGTGCGCGGTGGACGTGAAGTTGTGATGGACAGCTGCGTGATCTATCAAGAGGATCCATGTTCATCCACAATGTATTTGTGAGCGCAACACAATGAAGACATCTTGACCTGAACTCATTTTGCATACATTTTCCGTTGGAAATTAGATCTGGTACCAATCTCTATCCCCGAGAAAGTCACTGTGTAAGATTGATCATGCCAGTCTTATCTGTGTATTGCTTCTCATTGCCTATGCTAATTAAAAACATCTCGGTTCTAGGTTTCTTGAGGCTTTTTCAAACTAGGTTACGTTTGGGTGTTTCAATATGAGCATGAACTTTTACAATGATTCAAATGTGTGCACGCAAAAACATTATGCACATGCACTTTAATCCCCCAATACAAAGAGTCTCTCTCTCTCTCTCTCTCTCTCTCTCTCTCTCTCTCTCTCTCTCTCTCTCTCTCTCTCTCTCTCTCTCTCTCTCTCTCTCCTTTCCTGCACGCCTATTCTACACCCAGACCAAGAATCGAAACCCCGTTCTTCAGCTTCACTGCTCCACCCCACTCACGTTGTTGTGCTGGTGGGACTTTCGATAACGGCCGTCCAGCACAGGGACGGACTGGGACATCAGACGATTGAGGCGGTCCTCTGCACTGGACGCCTGACTGCTCTGTGTACTGGTGCGTCTGTCCTTGCGCACCTCAGCGTAGATGGGCTCAGTACGGGGAGTTATCTCCCCTGAAGACCTCTCCAGTCGCCTGGATGATTCCCTGGAGGCGGTCGACTTCTCCAGGAAGCGGCTGTAGTCGAACTCCATGTCCGAGGCCTCCTGGTCCGAGTGTCCGGCACTGCGGAAAGGTCCGGGTGCGATCAGACCATTGCTTGCGTAGATTACCTGCAAAGACACGTAGAGAAATTCTTTAGTGACAGGACTGGGAATAAATAAAAGGACTGCTGAAGTGTGCCACCGCTCCCGGCCGATCGAGAGAGAGAGAGAGAGAACGAACGAACGAACGAACTGGTTTATTGCGGGGGCCTCAGGCCCATTGCAAAGTACAAATATTACAGGGTATACAATCTTTCAAATGTATCACTTCCCTTAATGCAAATTAAAATGATGGACAAGTAACAAGGATTACATTGAGAGCTACCGGAAAACACTAACAAGAATCAAAACCATTCCTGTAATCAAGGAAGATAGTGGCAGCCTCAGCTCTTCGTCGGAATGCATGGTATAAGTACGTCGCCACATTTCTTACAGTGGTTATATCACATGCTGACAGAAGATATGCAATGGGATCAGTGTTATCATTCTGTATACATGGGAAAATGTACTTCTCTCTTAAATCATACATGGCTGGACATTGTACTAAGAAGTGTTTTCATCTTCATCTGATTCCATACACACAGGACAGACAGTTGAAGAATTGGGAGCCCTGTATCTGTGCTTATGTGAGAAAAGTTCACTTATGCCAAATCTAAAACGGAGGGAGAGAGAGAGAGAGAGAGAGAGAGAGAGAGAGAGAGAGACAGACAGACAGACAGACACACAGACAGACAGACACACAGACAGACACACAGACAGACAGACACACAGACAGACAGACAGACAGACAGACAGACACACAGACAGACAGACAGACACACAGACAGACAGACACACAGGGGACAGACTGACAGACAGACAGGCAGGCAGGCAGGCAGGCAGGCAGGCAGGCAGGCAGGCAGGCAGGCAGACAAACACACAGAGACAGGCAGAGGAAGGGAGGGGCGGAGTACACTAAGATGTTCTAACTCTTCAAAAGTCTTTGATGTTGCAACATCGGTCAGAGAGTGAATTTGACGGTATTATGCAAAGTCATATTTTGATTTTGACAGTATTGTGCACCCAAAAACGTTTTCTCATGACAGGATACGAATAATTTAGAGTAATATTTTCCCATAGTAAAGGAACAATTACTTGATTCAATCGTTGCCTCCATATCTGCAGCGTACTTTAATGTGCCTGTTACCTGTCTTGTCATAAGTGTTTGTCTTTTTGAATATCATGCTGCGATTCCACTAAAAACGCCGAGAGGAAAAACACTTGAGATATACCATTACCCTTTTTCTATCTACACCCTTGTGAAAGCATGATAAAACTGAAAAGAAGCTTTCAGAGGAATTTGATACGTCAACTTCTGAATTTTAAAACATCAGGACTATTTGAGTATTACAGTTATTAGCATTCCTCTCTCAATAATCCTCACACTTGCAGTCTCATCCCCCATCTCACTGAACGTTTCATCACACGCATCCCACTGCACGCACCTCACTGTTGGTGATGGAATTGGAGCGCGGCAGATGAACCTGTGCCTCCACAGGAAGCTCGCTGCTGGAGCTGCTGTAGCGCTTGGAATGCTGGGAGAGCGGCTGGGAGTGCTCGTGGTTGACCGTCACTGGGATGGCGGGCTGCCCATTGACCAGTGGTCTGTGTCCAGTCAGCGAGGTGTCCACGAACTCTGTTGCATAGAGACCACAAAGTGACGTCATGCTGGAGTGGACTAGAACAGATGTGCTCTGTCTTCATTTTCTATTGTTCGTTTACTTCAGTGTGTGTTTAATGGAGATGATGTACATGATAGAACCGAATAACCCTTGATAATATCTTTCCATAGGCTATGTACACGTTTTGAGACATAATCATAGCTGAAATAGCAGAATGCATAGTCATACTTAAATGTGTCTATAAAAGCAATTCAAACACAGAGGAATACACCCCAGATGTAGTCTTGAATCCCCCCCCCCCCAGCACTTAGAGATCTTTCAGACCAAATATAAGTATTACATCTCTATTTAGCACGTGGTACCGCACGGCCTAATTAACAATCTAAGCGAAACCAGTAACACTCACTCTGAATTCGTGTGGGCTTTTTTGCAGTTTTGCCTTTGTCTTCACTCCAGGTGTACTCGGCATAGATTTCCTTGAAGGCAGGATAGCAACCCACGTCCTGTTAAAATGTAGAACAATTTCATCAGCAGCCGAACCTCCAATTCACAAAAATGTCATTGCAGACAAATAGAAAGACATTTAAACTATGCACGCATGCATGAATTATATGAACAACATCACACCTGCCGTTAATCCTGGGCTAACTCCCTATGAAAAGATCAGATTTTCAAAACCAATACTGGTCAAGAGATGAAGAAATCAAACTCGAAGTAAGTGGAAATTATTAGACTTGTGCTGTCATTAACTTTTACACAAGAAGAAAAAAAGATTGTTAACATTGTGTCGTGAACTTCGGTCCTAATTTCAACATTTTTGGAACAACAGTGTACATACTATTAAAAATATGGAAATATCAGCGAATGAACTAGAAATACCTTGTACAAAAAGTCTGTACTAATCATTTGGATGTGGATTTGTAGGGCCCATCAACCTTTTTGTTAAAGACCATAACAAAAGTAACGTATGTGTTTTGTTTTTATGCTATTAAAGGCCGTAACGTAATACTTAACACAACCGCCACTTCCTGAGAATCAAACCAAACTGTTATTTCTGCCTTGTGTCATGCATGTTGTTGACGTTCTATGTTTTCAGTATGCTTCGGGTGTTATATGAAGTATGGAACTGGCTTACATACTTCATACACACGTAAGCTCAGTCGAAGCCCATATCCATTGCATACGAGAAGAAGTGCACAGAAGGACTGGCGGTGCCTTACTCTGAGCGTGAGCACGAGGTGACTGCTGCTTCTGAGGGCCTCCAAGGCCTGGTTGTGGGTCACGTCCTTGAAGCTCTTCCCATTAATTTCTAGAATCTGGTCTCCAACACAGATGCCGTTTCGCTCCGCCAAGCCGCCCCGGTCTACGCTGCAAGAGTAAACCAGACAGGCGTAAACCAGACAGGCGTAAACCAGACAGGCGTAAACCAGACAGGCGTAAACCAGACAGGCGTAAACCAGACAGGCGTAAACCAGACAGGCGTAAACCAGACAGGCGTAAACCAGACAGGCGTAAACCAGACAGGAGTAAACCAGACAGGCGTAAACCAGACAGGAGTAAACCAGATGTGGTTTCATTGTGTCAGTTTTGCAAATGTGACAATGTGGCCCAGGCCAAAACAAATCTTAAATGAATGGGTGATACAATGAACTGCCTAAGTTGGGTTCTTAGTGTGAATATAGGACATTGATAACAGGAAAGTGATTTTGAGTTCTTACCAAAATAGACGGAAATGCTTTATTCTTCATTAATTTTAGTAGACATTTTGATCAATTTAGAGTTCAAATGATGAGTCGTACTTTCAATATTTTCACTTTCCCGACCTCCTTTAATCAGCGTAGTAAAACTGTCTTTCTAAGACAAAACATGAAGTGTACTGCTCGAGATTTCGAAATCTGCAGTCAGTTCTGTTTTCAATCGAATTACATTGCATCATCATGCCATGTTTAACTGTATCACAGCGTGGTGTTCTAATAGCATTACACCACGTCCAGTGATATCACACTGCATTGCAGTACATAATATCGCATTGCAAAAAAGTGCTGCATCGAAAGCATTGATGTCCCTCATTGACACGCCAAACCTACAGACACGTTCGTACCATGTTGTGCCTGACAGGTCCCCGTTACTCACCTGGACACGTAGATGCCGGTGCCGTATTCCTTGCCACCTCTGATGTTTAGTCCCAGGTTTTCTTCGTCCGAAGCGAGGTTCAAGGCCACTTTCCGTGCCCCTCCTCCGGTGTCCAGCCCGCTCACCACGAAGCTCTCCTCAGGAGCGTGCGGTATTTCCTTGCCGGAGGTTGTGTCATACCTGAATATTGAAATTAATTGCAATATTATGTGCACTGTTAAGTATTATTCAAAAGAATTGATCTGTTAATTTGGAACGAAGGGTTATGTAACAAAACAACGATGTAGAGTTTAACACGCAAAATGTTCAGGTATTTGAATGAAGAGGACATTGAGATAACGAAATAGATCCGAGTTGAGAATGACTGAATTGATTTCCTTTTATCTCCGATAACCTACGTTGTGCAGCTGTACTCATTTAAAGAGACCTTTTGTGCCAAGTGTTCTCATTAATTTGTGTACATGTTATTTTACAAATATTGTGTTAAAATTAGTCATCCGCGCTGCGAGCGTGCGAGAGTGCCATTTTTGACAACGCAACGGTGTTTCAGTCTCGTGTCAAGAGAGACAACTCTGTCGAGCATAGTCAACAAAAAGTTACGTCCCTGGAATGCGTCGACTTCCAAGTCGCAGCGTTCCTTTTACACTTCGACCTGACCGAGCTCCACCTAGGCAAACATGGCTGTCTGATCGAGTCAGGACGAAATCAATGGGACACAAATGCTCTCAGCCTGCCTCTCGAGGCCAGCATTCTAGGAAGAAGGTCGACTGCCGCTAGAAACACACAGAGAAGGTCACAACAATACTCCACGCGGTGAGTGGCCAGCTGACGAATACTTCCACGTGGGAACGTTATCACTAGAGGCTTGCACCTAGAGGATCCAGTGTTCCCGTGCTTTTCCCCCAATGAAAGCTGCTGCTAGCAGGCAAAATACTTTTCAGTGAAATGGGAGGATTCTTGCTCTCACGAAGGAGAGTATCCGTCGGTGATGAAAGAGGAGTGGAGTGAGATGAAGAGGCGACGAATATGTGTATAGGTGAGTGGGTGGGTTGTTCGGAGAGAGAGAGAGAGAGAGAGAGAGAGAGAGAGAGAGAGAGAGAGAGAGAGAGAGAAAGAAAGAGAGAGAGAGAGAGAGAGAGACAGACAGACAGACAGACAGACAGACAGACAGACAGACAGACAGACAGACAGACAGACAGACAGACAGACAGACAGACAGACAGACAGACAGACAGACAGACAGACAGACAGAGACACGCATACATGCGCGCACACACACACACACACACACACACACACACACACACACACACACACACACACACACACACACACACACACACACACGGAGATGGACGGACTGACAGACAGACAAGGGGGAGATGGTTTTGGGGGAGGAGAGAGAATTAGGCTGGCCTCGAGGATTCATCTTACAACATATGATGAAAAGAGCAGAACATCCAAACTGACATTGTCAACAGAAGAAAGAAATGAAATGGCAAATTTCAAAACTACAACTTGAACGTTTGAGAACCTTTGTCCTCGTTTTTCTATTCCTGCGTTCTCTTCCCCCCTCCCCCCCCCCTCTACCCCCCCCCCCCCCCCCAAGTATGTTTTTCAACCTTTTCTACAATGTTTTCTCCCCATGTTGTTTTCCAGTCATGGAGTCATACTCTACTTCAGATTTATTCATTTATATGTATGTACTACTCTTCTGAACTACTTCATGACGTGATATTCCCATCATCAATTACATGTGCATGCGTTGTATGCGCTCTCTAACGTTGTCCCACAACTAAGATGGTTGAACCCTGACCTTTTTAACCTTTCTCCCATCGAGAAGACGAAACTTTTCTCAGACGAAATATGAGACGCCTACACTTTGCAGTGAGTTGATTCAGTGGGTTTCTCAAAATAAACTCTATCCGCGCTTGAAACTTGTTTTTTTAAACTAAAAAATAAACGGAGTCAGATTATTCAAGGTGTTTGCAAACAATTAAAAGATTGTTTAAGTAACCTCATTCCACTCCGAAGGAAGCAGATTATGTAAGAGTGTAGGGGCAATTGTCAATAGCAACTGACTGCTGTTCTACCTGTTGCCATGGAAACGTCTGGTGTGGCCACCCCCAGCAGTTTGCCTCCCACAATGCAGACGTGCTTTCTTTTCTTTTCTTTCTTCCCTTTTTTCTTTCTTTCCCTCTTTCTTTCTTTCGTACCTTCTTACCTACTGTCTTTCTTTCTTTTTTAAACTAGACACCCACTCATCGGCAGCCTCACCCTAAGCAATTATTTTTACAGCCAAGCCCTCGCCACTGCGCGATTCTATCTACAAAGCTCGCGTTCTCCATCTTTCGTCTGTTTCTGGTCGACGTAATAGAGTGGTGATTTTTTTCCCCTGCATCGTCTCCTTCACCTATCCTCTCCCGAACTACTTCACAAACATTTTCATACATGCATATAGATTTAAGACGTAAATATGAACCAGCAGTACTCTCGCACGTGTGCATACTCATGCGAGGGCATACACTTGCAGACATATACTGTACACACGCTCGAAGGCACACACAGTTAAACACGCATTCCTGCACACAAGTGCCAGTAAGAACTCTTAGCTTACCCTAGAGCACTCTCGCTTACTGAAATTCTCGACGGTGAGTGAGTGCATTTACCTCAAAGCACCTTTGTTTCCCTACTTCACCTCAGGCAAGCAATCACACGTACATACATACACGTATAAAAGAACTACAATAAGCATATGCACGTGTTCATGACCACTTCAGACATGGCAACAGTTAAACAGCAAAACCTTCTGCCTCAGCATGCTATGAAAAAGGGGGCATTAACGGCTTGGCCTGGACATTCTCTCTACACCTCTCTCCCGCTGTGTGTCCGTTTTTGTCTTCACCCGGGGAGAGAAGTCATAATGTTTTTACATCCTCCCCAACCTCTCTTTCAGCAGCTCGGCAGGAGTTTGACACGACCAGACTGCCCGGCTCCGTTAAAAGCCTCCCTTTCCTCACCTCCAGCTTTAAGCAAGGCAGCACGGAGGATCGAGAGACGGCTGGTGTGTGGAGAAATGGAAAGCAGCGTGAGCAAAAATGTGTACTTTGGATTGTTGTTGTTGTTGTTGTCGTCGTTGTTGATGCCGTTGCGGTTGTAGTTGTTGTTAGTGGTGGTGATGTGTTCATTGTGTGCATATCTGCGTGCTGCCACATCTTGGTGTAGCCGACTCTATATTATTATCTCACGTGTGAATGTGCATTCAAAATGTGTGTGTGTGTGTGTGTGTGTGTGTGTGTGTGTGTGTGTGTGTGTGTGTGTGTGTGCGTGTGTGTGAATGAGAGAGAGATAGAGAGTGAGAGAGGAGTAGGTTGATGTTCGGGTACTCGAAAGAGTGAAGATTGTCCGTATATGAATGTTTCTTGTTTACATTTTGTTTACATACACGCAAGCGCGCACGCACGCACGCACACACACACACACGCACACTCGCACACACACACGTACGCACACAGTCACAGACAGACAGACAGACAGACAGACAGACAGACAGACAGACAGACAGACAGACAGACAGACAGACAGACAGACAGACAGACAGACAGAGACACACAGAGACTCAGAGAAACAGAGAGAGAGAGAGAGAGAGAGAGAGAGAGAGAGAGAGAGAGAGAGAGAGAGAGAGAGAGAGAGCGCACAACCATTATCTTCTAGCAACCATTATCTTCTATGCATCTCACCTAAACTATGCAAATATACACCTCAAGGAGAGAGGCACGTCTGTGCTGGCTGTTTGTCTAAATGCACGCGATGTCGTCTGCCCGTGGAGAAGCGAAAAAAGATGGAAATCCCCACGTTTTTCCTGACGGATTGTTTTTGTGATAATGGCGCAGTAAAAATGAAAATACATACATACATTGGTGAGCGAGATAGAGCACGTTCAGTAATAGCACTCGTGGGACCATGCCTTCAGAATCCCTACGTACTTAGAATTGGTCATAGCGTTCGTCACGTGGACGTTTCCGTTTACATTCTTGACCACAGTTTCGACCCAGGTCCAACCTGACCACACACAACGGGTCACACGTTTTGTCAGACACTAATCTACGCAAAAGATCGACCATTAGTGTCGACAGATTCAGTACAGCCTGCAATGGTGATTTATTGTCTCGGGAGAGCTGAAACAGGAGTGCGTCACACCTTCAACATTTCAAACAGAGTATTCAATGTATTCTTTGCTCATGTGATCTGGCGGGATTCAACAAGTAATAGTTACGCATTTCAGACAACCTGAGCTAGAAAAGCACCGAGGTTGTCGGTGAACGGTGACTGCTATCAATACACTGAAGCATGAGTTACATTTCGCCGTGAAGTTAAAGAGCTCACAACACTCGGAGCAACTGCACACGAACCCGGCTTGATGGTCGACAAAGCTAGTTGGAAGGCACGTTTCTTTTGGTCTGAGCGTATGTTAAAGGCACACATATTACTTACTGGGCCATGCCAAGGCGTTCAATCTCAACAGCGACAAAGTAACTATAAGTATATATACACCATTGCCACCCACAGATAATCAAACCAAATGAAGCACAACATGGAGAGAGAAGACAAGGACGACAGCTATGAAGGGATGCGTCCCTGCTTGAAAACCTGTCATGGAGGCCCTGGGCTGCACAAATCAATCCACACCGTAAAGAGCAGCTTGACTTTGCTACAGCTTGCTTTGATCGAAGCAGCCTGCATGGACGGTAGACCACCTGTGGCAGGATTTGCATTTACGTTGTTGTGTCCGAGTTTTGAAATAAGCGGTATGACTTCATCATGGCCAACGCCCTCACTGATTTTCGCGGCAGCGAAGTAGACGGGCTTACAGGAGTGAGGAAAGAGCTGCAACAGGAGTGTGACGCACCTTCAACATTTCAAACAGAGTATTCAATGTATTCTTTGCTCACGTGATCTGGGGGGATTCAACAAGTAATAGTTACGCATTTCAGACAACCTGAGCTAGAAAAGCACCGAGGTTGTCGCTGAACGGTGACTGCTATCAATACACTGAAACATGAGTTACATTTCGCCGAGCAGTTAAAGAGCTCACAACACTCTAAGAAACCAAAGAAATTGTGTGCATGAGTCTGAACTAGGGCTTGAGTCTGTGTGTGTGTGTGTGTGTGTGTGTGTGTGTGTGTGTGTGTGTGTGTGTGTGCGTGCGCGCGCGCAAACTTGTTTTTGTGTTTAGTATAAGAATGTGAGGAGGGGGGAAGGGAGGGGAGGGGGAGGGGCGGGCGAGGAAGGGGGGGGGGCGAGGGAGAGGGGGGGGGGGCGAGGGAGGAGGAGTACTGGGGTGCTATGTCGATAATAGCTATTATATATACAAAACTAAGACAGCTAACAAAAATATGTACAACTTTGAGAGAGAGAGAGAGAGAGAGAGAGAGAGAGAGAGAGAGAGAGAGAGAGAGAGAGAGAGAGATTGAAGGGAATGATTTGGATTACTACGGGGGTGAAGGAAGCAGTGAAAATCTTGTCGAATAACAGTGGATAAAAGCAGAGAGAGGGAATGTCAAAAGAGAAGAAAAGTAGTCAGGGATCAAACCAGCGATGTGAAACAGGCTGCAAAAGAGGGGGTTCTATCGATGTTCCCAGCACACCTGTAAATCATGGGTGGAGTTGATTACAGGTATAGGTGACAGGACAGGCTGTCTATTGATTGCTGGTCACACCTTGCGCACGGACAGAAAAGGGCATCGCGGCTGACTGGGGTCGACACCGGACTCTTCGTGGTTGGAAGAGAAGTAGCAATGTGGACAGAGAAGCGACCACATTCTGGCATGGACCTTACATCATATGGACGGCTGGCTCGCTCAGCCTGCACGCGCTGTGTCATATAAGAAGTTCGCCGATGGCCTCGTTTTCAACACTTTTCTGATTGCACTTCCGGTTAATCCGCTTACTATGGACGCCGCTGACGAGCGAATTCTCATGGTAAGTAAAACAGATAATTGTTCAAACAGTGATGATTTATTCCATCAGTTAAAACTGTAAGTACATTTGCAGGCATCCCAGACACACTTTGCAGTAAAAAAAATGGTATTCATTCCACTTTTGACGGAAAACAAAGCACTTTGGTCAGGCTGTTCAGACTGCTTGCGAGAGAAGTACAGAGTCTGTGTGTAAGTGTGTGCGTCGTCTGTGTGTAAATGTTCGTGTAGATGTTGTGTGAATGTCTGCTGTCATTCCGATCTCGACGTTGGCGTGAGGGTGGAAGGCAGAGGAGGGGGGGACGAAAGTGAGCGATCGCAGTTTAAATGGCTCGAGATCGCGCGCGCCTATTTGTGTGAGTGAAAGCGTGTGTGACGGAATGCAGTAGGGATGGCATGGCCGTGGCTGATGATTTCATTGCGTCTGATTGTGTTCCTCGTTCCCCAACCTTTCATTCCACTTTTGACGGAAAACAAAGCACTTTGGTCAGGCTATCTATCTAGTTCGTCTGCTACGGACGCCACTGTCAAGCGAATTCCTGGTGTCGCTGAGGTCCGCGCGTCATCTATAAATAGAAGTGCGCGAAGAATGTACGCTGTTCTGTCCAAGATGAGGTGAAGATTTGTTTTGATTTTAAAGACAAATGACGTCTAACACACCCACATCCACTGAAACAAATTATAATGACAGAAACGTACCTCGTTTGATGCAAGCATCGTCAAAGTGTCGACTGCAGATCTTGGCCATGTCTGGGTTGAATGCTTAGTCCACTCGATCAATTTTAGCAATGATGGCTGATCTTCATTTGTCTTTCGCTTCACTGACACCTTTTCTTGGAATTCCAACGAAAGAATGTGCCCTGCATGCCACTGATGATACCTTACAATCAACAACATAACACTTGGCTCCATCTGAAGTACTGTTCGCCCTCCTTGATATTGGTTTAGGAACCACGGCAGCTCTTGTATCACTGTCATTCATTTCGCAACACACTGGTTGACTCTAGAGGTAACAAGGCGTTTCAGAAATGGCTGACAACAATACTAAACACAGGTTACAAACTAGACACATTTTCCCACCGACTTATGCGGAGAAAAAATTAAGATGGCTAAAACTAAGACACAAAATTCGTGATTTTCGCCAGGTGTTTACACTAACAAAGGCATCGGCCATTGAAAGCGGAGCAACCGGAAGTGAAATCAGAAAAGTGTTGAAAACGAGGCTATCGGCGAACTTATTTCTCTACATGCCACAGTCAGCTATCCATCTATATAGGATCCATGATTCTGGCTGCATTGAGTACCAAAAGCCATTTGTATTCCCAGCTCACTGTCAAAGTATTTATCCAGGTCATTAAAAAACCCAACTGATTCAGTGTTACGTTAGGTTTATTCTTATTAACCATTTCCAGTTATTGAGACCGTTAATACATTGATTTAATGAATACTTGTATAGCAGTATGCATTCACACCCAAAAAGTGTGTTTATTGTGCATGTATGTGTGTGTTTATGTGTTTTTGTTTGTGTGAGTGAATGTGTGTGTGCGTGACTGTGTGTCTGTAATGGGTGGTGGGAGTGCGTGCATATATATGTATGTGCATGCCTATTTGCGAGAGTCGAGCTTTAGAAAGAAAGACTTTGGACAGGAAAGAGGGAGAGAAAGAACGCAAAAACTAGGGGACAAAACATAGCTATAGACATACTGAAGCACAAACCGACAAAATTAAACAGGCACAGAAACAATTCATTCATAAACCTTACAAGCGTCAATATCTAATACTTCTCGTTCGTCAATGCATGTACAACGCTTGACAATAAAACAACAATGTAGAAGCAGCGAGGTTGAAGTCGTGTCAAAGCCTGACTGCAAGGAAATGTATTGATTGCTGGTTGCATTCAAAGGCTACTCAAGTGTCACAGCAGAGTGCACACAGGACTTCAGTGGAGCTGCAAAACTTTTCAAAGGCCCTTCCCTTCATCCCCCACTCCCAGGTCCCACCCTCACCCCAGCCCCACCCACCAGGCAGTCCCACCCTCACCCCAGCCCCACCCACCAGGCAGTCCCACCCTCACCCCAGCCACACCCACCAGGCAGTCCCACCCTCACCCCAGCCACACCCACCAGGCAGTCCCACTCACGCACCAGTCTCTTCCACCAGGCAGTCGTGATGCAGACTGGCCGCCCATCGATTCCCCCACATTAGTCATCGTCAGGTCGGTATGGGTCAACGGACTCAAGAGTACAGATGTAAGCATCCGCACGTGAATGAGCGCGCGCGTGTGTGTTTGTGTGTATGTGTGTGTGCGCGCGTATGTGTGTATGTGTGTGTATGTGTGTGTGTGCGCGCGCGCGCGTGTGTGTGTGTGTGTGTGTGTGTGTGTATGTGTACCCATGCGTCCGTGTGTGTATAAGAGACAAATAAACGGACGGATAGGCGGACGGACGGACACATGCAGATAGACACACACAGATACACACACACAGACACACACACACGCACACGCACACACACACACACACACACACACACACACACACACACACACACACACACACACAGAGGCAGGCAGACAGGCTGACAGCCAGGCAGAGAAGCATAGAGACAGACAGACAGAAAGATAGACAGGCAGAAACAGGCAAAGAGGGAGAGACAGAGACGGAGTGAGTACGTATGTGTTTGTACATAAATGTGTTTATTTTGTGTCTGTATGTATGTGTGTTTGTGTGTGTTTGCATTTGTGTGTGTGTGTGCGCGCGCGCGTGTGTGTGTGTGTGTGCGCGTGCGAGTGTGCATGCATTTGTATTTCATGTATGTACGTGAATCCATGCGTGTGAAAATAAATGTGTGTGTGTGTGCATGCATGCACGTGTAGTGCGGGATAGGGGAGGGGATTTGACAGAGAGGAATGAAGGAGACAGCATGAAAAAGAGGAGCAGAGTAGTGAAGACTTAATATAGAATACCAATAAAGCATGTGGGTAGGTCATCCACTGGCGCACAGATAACCCCTATCGTTGTAAATGTTGCCTTCGTTCTTTGAATTGTTCTGACGATTTCCCATCGAGACGTCTACATTCGCTCCACTACAGTATTCAGTCTGCCTCAATCTCAAGTTTGTTACATCTGGTAGATGGTAAGGTATGTTCAAGTCAATCAAATTATTTCATTTTATGGTTGTGTAGATTTTGGATACATTACTTTCTTTTTAAATATCACTGCATCATTACACATGAGAAAATAATAAAGTAATTTAAGCTACATACTCCCATGTTGTTATTTTTACTTTGTTAGACTGACAAATGTTCCTATCTATACTTCAGGTAATGATCATAAGAGATGAAAACAGTAAAGATATTTATTTCTACTCAGATCATATCCACGTTATTATTTAAAAAACGTTATGCTCTCATCTGAACTGAAAAATATGTATGCAATACGTTGTTATTCAGTGTGGTAACTCTGATTTGTTCTCTGATTCTTGAGTAATTGCTGGAACTATTTGTAGTGTTTCCTAATAGCACGGTATGGCAAATAGCAATATTAATTGTTCGTCGGTAACAGGACTGATTTAATTGGTTAGTCTAATAAGACCAAATAACTGACAAGACAAGGTCATGGTCAAATATACGCAGCATGAATATCTTTTCAAACAGGAATACAGAGCACTGTTTCACCAGTCCTTCTCCACAAGCAATGCAGCAGACATAATACGTCTACTCCACTCGGACACGGTGTATTACTGCATCCACGCCATCCACAGGTCGTTGAGCCCACTTTGTCTTTTTTCCCCATGACACATACTAAGTAGTTCCCACGTTTCAGGGTAGCATTGCAAGAATAGCACCGTCATAATAGGGCGGAGGAATGGTTTTCTGAATGCGTTAGAGTGGGACGCTATTGTTGACAGGTTTGCTGACAGTTATCCCCCCATTGTGGAGCGGGTTCATCAAAAGGTGAAGGTCACGCATTAAGTGTTGATCCACTCAAAAGCCTCTTGGCAATCGGAGAAGAAGAGGAAGCAGAGAGGAAGAACTGATGAGAAGGGAGACATTAAAAGGAGTGTAAAGGAGGGAAGGGAGGGAGAGGTGAATTGAGAAAGAGGGGGGAGGTAAAGAGGATGGGATGAAAGGAATAAATGAACTCTTTTAGTGTGGCAGCCACATTCCTCTCCCTCCAAGTAAAACAGCAACGAACGATTTATTCTACATTCCATCCCCTCCCCCCCCCCCCCCCTCCCCCTAAAAATAATTCTCGGTACGATGCATAATGTTTTTCTTTTGAGGTTTTTGGCCACGTGAAATTGACATGACATACAACGCTTTCATACCAATCAACCATCTACTCATCTATGTTCACGATTTTCCACTTTTCTAAACGAACTCATCAAAACATGAAGTAGTAGAACCATCGCAGCCTTAAGCACGACCGAGCAATAGAATCAAAGATATAAAACAGAATGTTTCCGTCCGACCGTTCCATTGTGAAGTCGGGCACAAAAAATTGTCTATTGTAGAGACATGGGATCCGACCAACGATCTGCTTCCCACATAAGTTGCCTGTCTGCCTACGGCCAAGCCATTGATAGGCTGCCTTTCAGTCTGTCATGCAAAGTACTATTCACTCTGCCACTGGATCCCATGTACTACACAAAACCACTCCCTGGACTGGGCCGAAATTCCCTCGGGCACTGTAAGCGGCAATGAAGTTAGAGAGCTCGTTGCTGAGCAAGCGCAATTGAATGGTTGGTCACGGTAATGAAGAAGAGAGGAAAACTACAGAAAGGCTGGAGAGGTCAGGTGAAAATCAAATGTGTTGTATATGGGAAGGCGTGGAATGCAATGGATAATGAGCTTCCTCCACCCCCACCACCCCTACCCCTATTCTCCACTTCAAAGCAGAGAGTGTATGAACTCATTCGCACTGTATTAGCAGCCACGCAATTTGCATTTCGCTTTCAGGGGAACAGATACAAAATGACGTCATTTATAAAAGTAGGCAACCGATCATTTAGTGAGACAACAACCATGTCTAAAAAACCATAATCTGCAAGCCCGTTAGATTAAATTGTGAATAAAGCATGATTCAATCATGTTTGATAACGCTACATAACACATGTCTTCCTCTCAGTCCCTTTATCAACTATATTCGAAGCAAATTTATTTTCCTGGGTTTCGAAACAATACAATCTTCATTCATACATCCGTGAGTAAACTATCACTGCCCGTTTACATGTAGTGACATTCCAATTACAGAACTCGGAACTAAAGTGCGTCTAACGGTAGGCGAGAACATAATTTCAGGCTTACTGCTGACTCGAACACCAGGACGGAAGTAGACAAGAAGGAGAGCCCCTGGAGCTCACGTCACACCTACCCGTCGCTAGACAGGAAGCACGCCTTCGAGTGACGTCACATTCTATCGCTGTCCTGCGGCCGTGTTTTACCACAAGAGCCCAAATGACTTCCGGGACTTCCGCAGTATTTTCGATCTCAGGGGTTCCCAGTAGCTGTAGATGAGGACAACAGCACTAATTGCTGAGAATCCTAATTGATCTAAAGGCGCTTCATTACACCACAGGAGTAAGAAATCCCGCAGCGACTGTTGACATTCTTCATGCCTCGGTACATTACCCGTGTATAATTTGCTTGTAGGCGCTTTGAGAGGAAAATGCCTTGATGATCTTTTGTCCCTTTCATCCACGTACACTTGTCAACAGGTATCCAAAAAATGTCCAAAATGTTTGATAACCACTCATAGTTCGATGTTCAAATCCTGGCTGTGACGCATTGAGGAAAACAGTGAACATGAAACACGCCCTGAAATCCACTTAGACGTCTATTCAAGAGCACTGGTCTCGGAAGACATCCGTAGTGAAGATATCTTTTTCCGCGTAATAACACACCGCATCCACGTGGACTGGCAGTCTCAAAACAGCTTTGTCATGGGAGGCCTGCGTCAAGTGTTCTCAGGAGAAAGTCCACATGCGGCCACTCAGCTGTGAAGACTCATGCCTTGCTCGTTCCTGCGTGGTGACGGAGAGCGAACCCACTGGTGCATTCCCACACATGAGCCCTCCAGACCCTCGGTACTCCGCAACGTGGCAGCACCGGTGGTCTCACCGTCTGATCTAGGATAGATCCGGGAGGGTTACACAGTCGACAAAAAGAAAATTACAGGAGCACAAGCTCTAGTCTACCAGAGGACCACCAGGCCTCTGTCTGTATCGGGGTGGGCATCAGCGTTGACGGGTGGGTAAATCCAGGCAGGAACGAGGGAGAAGAAAGAACAAGGGTGGGAGGGGTGACAGGGGCGGGACAGCCCACTGAGCGATAATGCGGGCTGGTCCCGTGGCAGGTATTGTGATGGGAACAATGTGAGAGCAGTCTGTCTCACCCTGAGATCGAGAGGAGAGGAGAAGTGGAGCTTCCCTGATGTTGCAGTCGAGAGGGAAGGGGTCAAGGACGGGAAAGGGTAAGGGTGGGAAAACAGGTTGTCTGACCTCAGAACTGAGTGGGAGAAAGGTCGTGACCAGAAGGACAAGTTGCCAAGGTAATGAAGAAGACGGCAGAAGAATTTCAGGTTGAGCCAGTGCTTAGAGCACAATGCCTTGTGTAAATGAACACAGACAATGCTGGGTGGTGTCCACTGCACACACAAGCAACAAATATTATGCTAAAAATATGTGGGCACACGTTGCCTTGCATACTGCATTGCACGAGAGCACACAGCAGAGGAGCGAGGGTGATGTGAACACAAGTAAGTATTGCTAAATCAGCTGTGCACAATGTGTCCCATCACGGTATATAAAAAATCCACCATATCCAATGCTTATGTAAAAACCACTCAACGTATTTCAACGTTTCAACAGAAAGGCAAAGCAGCAAAAATTAATAGGTAATTCAGTGGAAGGAATATGCAAATGCAAGTTTTACCCTTAAATGCTAATCCATTCATTATTGAACAAAACTTTTTTAAAGACCTGCTAAAAGTTCGCCACAGCGCCCCAATGCAATCACCAAATTCCGTCGTCTGCTCAGCGGTGGCTTGCATCAGTGACTGCGGCAGGATTTATTGCTGCCCCTTTCCTAAACAGCACGCAGAGCTTTCTTTTAAAAGCGTCTTTAGGGCGCGATTCAAAGATATCCATGTGTGATCAGTCATCTCATCCAGAAACTAGAACGTCTGCATGGGTTCACTCTGCCTCTAGCAAAATCCTCTCCTAACACACACCTTGTCTGTTTCCTGAGGGCCGACTGTACCAGGAAAAGACACTTAACCTTCTCTCACCTGCTGGTAATCATCGTTCCCATCGGGTCGGGTGCAAATTCCTGTAGTCAAACCCTGCAGCCCTGTCATGGCTTAACAGATCTATTTATAGTTATCGCATCAGGGGTAGTCGCATTTGCGAAGATAAACTTGCCTACTTATCCTGTTGTAGTTGTCATGACAGTGTGCACATGAAGGATGTGCCAAACGTCGGATATATACTCGCTCATATACACACTCACGTACATATACACACACGCACTCATGTACACACACACACACATGCACATACAAATACACTCACGTGCACACACACACGCGCGCACTCATGTACACACACGCACGTACACACACACACACACACACACACACACAAATATACACATACACTCACGTACATACGCGCGGACGCACGCATTCACACATGCACCACAAACACGCACACTTACACACACACACACACACACACACACACACACACACACACACACATCTGCATGCATACATTCACACACATATATACACACAAGCACACACAAACACACACACAGAAACACACACACAAAGAGACATCTACGCACATACTCACACATACACATATATGCATACACATACAAGGACGTCAGCAGAAGAAAAAAACAAACACACACACACACAAACACACACACACACACACACAGACATCTACGTACATACCCACACGTACACATATATGCATACACATACAAGGCAGTCAGCAGAAAAACACACACACAAACAAACACACACACACACACAGACATCTGCATGCATACATACACACATATATACACACAAACACGCACACACAAACACACACACTGACTTCTACGCACATACCCACACGTACACATATATGCATACACATACACACAAACAAACACACACACACACACACACACACACACAGACATCTGCATGCATACATACACATACATATAGATATACACAAACACGCACGCGCGCGCGCGCACACACACACACACACACACACACACACACACAGACATCTACGCACATACCCACACGTACACATATATGTATACACAAACAAGGGGGTCAGCAGAATAACACACGCAAGTCCGTGTACCCGTAGACAGCATTCACGCACACGCTGTCAGGGCTTTACTTAGACTGAAAGTTGTCTACGAAAGTGAGCTAAAGAAGAGACGCAGAAAGGAATTCCCTCATCCAATGTGCAAAATGCGCTTCAAACCAAACATTTCATCGTGAACAGATTAGATAATAGCATTTCTTCCTGAGAGGGACAGGCAGCATGGTGATTCAGAAACTGACGAATATGCTCGAAGCCAGAAATGCAAAGCGTCTAGTCTACGTTGCCTATGCTTGAAGAAAAGCGTACACACACGCAGAAAAACATCAATTAAGACGACAGCGGAACAGGGATTGCTGTGAGAAGTGGCCCTTAAACAGGTAATATTACAGTGGACTCAGTCGTGTCCGCGACTGTTACGGTCCTCTATATCCTCTTAAACAACCGGATTTGATCAGAGATTGAAGAGAGCCGTTTGAGCGGGTCAGAAGTAATACCATTCAAGATAACGATTACGAGCACACGACGACAATGTATAGAAAATGTGGCATACACAACTATCTCAAGAAGAGACGTTACAAGCAATGGAAGGTTTCCTAGATTCCATTCATTATTTTTTTTTATTCATTATGACGAGTGTTTTCGGAGGAAAACAAATTCTGCACGTACACTTGTTTGTCATATTTATCAGGAAATGAGTAGAAGTAGGGGTCGTTAACCCGTTGCGGACGGATTCGATATGATTTGTCATCAGTTTCTCCACGGTCTGAGGTGCTAATGGGCTTTCATAATAAAATGCTCAACACCTGACAAATACGAGACTTCAAGATTATTCCGTGATGCAGTCATGAGAAGCAACACACGGGGCTTGTAAAGCTACATAATGTCAATCTTCACACTTTCGGCACGCAGACTAACAAAGCATTCCTACCTTTAGCTCGCCTTATCCGAAGCGATCCATCTTGTAGACGCCATACGGTCCTTTGTGGAGCCCGGCACTATTTCAACTAGCTGACCCACTACAGCAGACTAACAGAAAGTGCTGTTGTTATCTCCCATGGCATGACACTAGATGGCGCTAGAGACGGACAGAGTGGGGGTAGTTCTCTAACTGTGAAGACGACATGCTATAGAAATCACGCTTCTACCCTCTCCCTGGCTAACTGGAGGGTGAGCTCTAGTGGCTGGGGGTGAGGAATTCACGACCCCCACAAGAAGTACTTACAAGCCTTCATTGCCCAAGATACCTATTAGGTCTTTTCTCCAGTCGACTGCGACTCAGTTGAAAGAGTGTCCTTGCATTCAAAGGCCAAACTGTTTGGGACAGGCAGACACGAAGCAAAAACAGGTTGGTTCTACATTTTGTGTTCTCAGAGCCTGTCAAGTGCGGAAGAAGCGTGTATGGCTGTTTAAAGCTCCGTGCTGAAAGCATTCTTCCGTTTGCACATGCATAATTCACGAGGAAAGAAAGAAGAAAAAGATATTGTAGACTCACATTCACATGCCGACAAGGAGAAACGGATATACGCTCATAAATACATGAGCAGGCGGAAACGCGTGCGCAGGTACATACAGGCACACACACGCGCGCGCGCGCGCACGCATAAGAAGGCAGGCATCCAGAGAAACATACAGATGGACAGAAGACAGGAAGGCATACCCAAACGCAAACGCAAAGACAGAAACATGCACAGACACACAAACACAAACACGTAGAGACAGGCACACACATACATACACACACATATGGAGGCAAACACACACCTGCTCACACACACACACACACACACACACACACACACACACACACACACACACACATTAAAAAGCATATACACATTGAGACACACACATATGCACACACGGACACACACGGACACATGCATAACAAACATACACACATGGAGACACACACACACACAGACACACATGCACACACACACACACACACACAAAAGCACACACTCACACAAAAGCACACACTCACACACACACACACACACACACACACACACACACACAAGCACACGCACACAGAGACACACAAGCACACACCACACACACACACATATACATATGGAGGCAGACATACACCTATTCACACACACACACACACACACACACACACACACACACACACACACGCACGCACACACACACACACACACACACACACACACACACACACATGGAGGAGGACACACACCTATTCACACACACACACACACACACACACACACATCACACACACACACTCGCACACACACACACACACACACACACACACACACACACACACACACACACACACACACACACACACACACACACACACACACAGAGGCGAAAGGGCTGACTGGCACGCATCCGCCTTACCCAAGCCAAAGAGCACAAGACAGAGCAGGAAAGGGTTGAGTGACTTACCACATTACTCTCTCCTTGGCCAGCTTCCACTCAGGCACCTTGCCGGTGCGTCGAATCGCCATCTTGAGGCTGGAGCTGCTGGACAGCACTTCCACGGCGCTGCTGCAGGACATCCGCTCCAGTCCGATGCTGTTCGCCTTCACAATCTGGTCGCCCGTCATCAGCCCCGCCGCTTCTGTTAGTCAGGCAGACACACAGGAAGAGTTCATTGATTCCTTGCACCACTTCACCACTATTACAGCTTGGAGCAGTTGAGTATCAATACAGACTTCGAGAGCATTATAAAATCGTCACTAAATTGGCTAAGATTAGAATAATGACTTAGTGCAGACATCAAACATTCTGTATGAATGAAATAGCAATGTGCATCTGCCCCCCCCCCCCCCCCCTCTCTCTCTCTCTCTCTCTCTCTCTCTCTCTCTCTCTCTCCTCCCTCCTCTCTCTCCTCCCTCCTCCTCTCCTCCCTCTCCTCCTCTCTCTCCCTCCCTTCTCCTCCCTCCCCCCCCCCCCCCCCCCGTCCACATTTCCAATTCTGATTGCTTTTGAAGTATCTGGTGTCCGATGAGTATCTTGAGTATCGCTGCATTGGTATTTTAAGTGAATAGTGGCAGAACATGACGGATTTCGAACTGTTACAAAGTAGTCCACCGAGGGCATAGTCTGAATTTCTGCATCACACTCATCAAAAGCATATTCATCGATCATAAACCTTTTTTTCAGTATTCTGATCATGAGAGAGATCTATGCGTCACCGATGGCCTTCTCTGTGACTAGGACATCTGTGGAGACTTACACATTCCAGTATTGATAAAGACGGTTACAGCTGAACCATCAAGATGACGAGAGGCCAAACAAAAACAGCAACTGTTCTTCTCATGTCGTTGCGCCTCACTGGTTTCCCACTGTAGAACTGGGTTTCAAGGCAATTGCATTTTGAGCCGTGTTCATGTAAAGCCTCAACAGAGACCTGAATGTATTTGCATGAATCGTCTACACAAAGCTTTAACTTAAGCATCTGCTAAGGGAACATGGCCAGCTCCATAAAGAGCAGGAAGAACATTTCCTGGGTACAAAACAAGTGACCTCAGCACTCAGAATCACCTTTGGATCTTTGAAAATTGATTTGTACCATTCTACTAGTATCCCGGAAAGCTTGTTTGGCTTTTATTGAACGAAAAAACTTTACTCGAGCGCATAACTTATAGGTGCAAACATGCTGCTTTTTGCTTCTTTCACACTCGACGACAAAACTGTTTTTGTCTTGACAAAAGCTGAATCATCTCATTGTGTACACACAACTTAGACACGATCGTATGAGCCTATTGCTGGAAGCACATTTCCAAAGCACCAGAGAGAACAGGCTGGTTCTCTTTCTTTCTGGAGACAGGTGATTGTCTTGAAGAGTGGAGATGGAGAGTGCACTCCAACCAGAAGCATGGAGCAGAAGAGGGTAGGTTCTTGCTGAGAACTGCGATGTTGACTCGGGTCGTTCTTCAAACGAAAAGCAGACGACAAAGCAGCTCCAGGGGGCGCCTCGTGCAAGATGGCCGCCGGGGCCACTGGGTCGCGAGAACGTTCTATCTTGTCCACGTGGTGTGCTTGCCCAACGTCACGTGCTAGCTACTCAGCCAGTTCTCCTGTTTGCCCAAAACACACGCTGTCAGAGGTGCTCGTTACGCCCACAGTTTCATCTCGCCCATCTCGTACGGAGTTTCAGTGGCAGCACAAATGAGGTTACCTACATGTACGCGTATATACCGAGGTTCCCAAAGTGGCGTCTTTCAAATGCACATATAGCAGTCTCATGGACTGCTCTGTTGGTCTAGGGATCCAGCTCGTACGCAATGCAAAGTGTGCCGATCAAACATTGACCTCACTGCCCTGCTTGGATAAGTTCCTAGCACGGATAACACCCGGTGTGAGAAGTCAGAGAAGCACAATTGCCTGGAAGAAGCAGACATTCTGTACATTTGTTAGATAAAGTTCAAAGGGAAACGACGAGTAATATCTTGTGATTCCTGTCCGTCTTCTCCTGCACCGCGACCTTCACACGTTCACACTCATTTCCTTTCAAAACTCGAGCTCCATCAGTACTAATTCCACAGCGGTTTCGTCATTCAAGGCGTTTTCAGTGGGTTGTTCCTTCTGAGAATTTCGTCACTAATACTTTCTTGTAATCAAGTACCTTTTTTCTACATTTACAGTTGCTCTGTGGCCGAGTGGTGAGCGCGCTTGACCTGCAGTCGCCTGCGGCTAGTGTGTCCGGCATTAGAGCGTGCATCCGCCGCCTGGCTGCATGCTCGCTCCTCAGGGTGTTGAGATGGTGGTGAGTAATAAGAGTAGCTCAATGACCAGGGGGTTAGAGCGCTCATCAATGGGTGGAAAATTGCAAGATAAAAAAGATCACCATTTGGTTTACATTTGGCAACAAATCTTCAACATGCTTTTCTTAACAGATAGAGTTACTATATGCTTCTTCCTTTTTCAGATTAAAACCTTACACTAGTTTGAAAAATGTAATTCAAAAGGCAATTTTTCAGGACATGCCGAGAATGTTTCATTTCTATTCACATAGTTTCCCAAGATATATCCATCGTCAGCATGTCTTTACTCATCAATATAGTCATTATTCAAAGACGCTGCTTTCTGAATCGGTCGACGGTAGTACAATACTTGCCTACCCAGCCCCCCAACCTAAACCCCAACACCCACCCTCCGAGAAGTTTGCCATGCACTCCGTACAAACACGGCGTGATAAAAGACCATTTCACGCCTGACTTGCGTTCACGGTTGAATTGGTAGCTTTTGGTTCCATGAACACCGACAACCGTCGCCTTCACCTGGTCGATGCTGAAGCTTTAGTCAGTGGCCGAGTTTTAGATGTTGGCTATCGATCTTGGTTTCAACGGTTCTTTCAGAGCCGTCCATGACAGCTGCGTAAATGGGTCAAATGCACAGCTCCACTGCCTCAGTGAGAACAGTCGACATCAAACATGGGTCTATAACTTTGGCTGAGAATCATCTCCACTTGATGATTTAATGAACAACACAGGAGAAACAGGACATGTTTCGGGGCGTCTGATACCGAGTGCAAACTAATCGAGTGGAGATCAATGGAAAGGTGACAATACCTTCCTCTGACCTCTCTAGTGAAACTTTGGCCTTGGTTGCCATTCAGTAGCTTTTTCTCATCATTTCTCTTCATTATGGCTGGATGTGTGATGTGACGAAGTATCGTCACTGTATTTCTCAGACGAATTGCATACAGTGGGTAGTTTTGGATTCTGTGAGTCCTACAAATATTCGTGCTTTCTTGATTATATTCACCACGCAAAACAAAAGGCTTGTGACGTGAAGGCGCGCGAGACCGCAAACTGAGCATGCTGCAAGGAGACTCGAGATGAAGAGGTAGTTTTGACGGTGCAAAGAAAGAGTGAGACACGTTCCTGCCCCCGGCAACAAAGACAGCAACCACTCCATCGCTATGCAATCGGTGATGCAGTTGCCATTCTCCTTCATGCCATCAACTCCACCTTTGCTTCTGCACAGCTCGCTGTGTGACGTCAATACAAACCATGTTTGATCAGCGAGAAGAGACTGCCGCTTGGTGGAGCTGGTCTCGGTGCATACGTGTGCACCGTTTCCAGTGGACCCCGATGCTAGCTCAAAATGCCAGCCTCCAGCGCATGACGAGCATAAAAGAAAAATACGTACAGCATCCTATGAATGCGGGAGATGCCTCGATAACTTCACGTCATGACTTCGGAATGATACAGGAAAACGTTGACTCCAGAGTTGGCGGTTTACCAAGTTTACTTTGCATAGCGTTTGAAACCGTTATCTGATTGCCTTTTTTCCACTGATATCATCTACTGCGGCCCTTCTCTCCATCCCTCTCCTCTACTCGCGCGTTCTCCTCCTTCTCCCCTTTCGTTCCAGCTTTTTTTGTCCTTTAAACCTGCCAAATCTCTCCATCAGCCGCTAATTATACAGACTCTCTTTAAGCCTCTGATCTGAATTACATATGATACAATAGCACGTTGATATAATGCTTCCTTATTTCAAAGTTGATGTCACTCTTCATGTGCAGATACTCTAGGCTCGAGTTCTTATTATCGCATGAGTGCACGCTACTGCATCTTTGCCACTGTTTACGATTGTCTTCCACGTGCCAAGACAAAATCGAACAGGAATGATAAACCCACGATATCAAAGCAGGTGAAATATGTTGAGATCGATGGTGAAGAGTTGTTTCAGTTTCATGCCTTTAAGGGTACTTTCAAACTCTTGCCTCAAACCTAGCGATACAAAACATGGCATCGAATACAATGCGTTATAATCCTCTCTTTTATACCAGTCTTTGTGCAAATACAAATATTTCGAGCATGTGTCTAGAATAAGAATACATCAATCTAGCATGAAAATGCACATTGGGTTTGTTTTCTTACAGAAGTTTAAAAAAAACATCTCGAAAGTATTATGTGTATTATATTTCTTATTGGGGTATAAGCCCATCTTTTTGCCGTGCAGTTTTTCAGCGTCCACCAAACTGCTCCACCCTTTCCTCTCCACACTCTTTTATGCACACGTAACCTGCTTCGCAAGTCTCGTCCGCCTGCACTCACAGGTCTGCCTGGGCACACACGTGCTGCTGTTGTCACTGCGTGACTCATAGGAACTGCCTCCACGTTCAAGCAGGTACGGTATATGGTTGCTTAACAATAAGAGTTTCCGTTTTACAGCATGATACCCTCAGCTATTCGAGCTCGAAGATGATTAACCTTTTCGGAAGACTTTTCCCATCGAACATAAATGATAGAGCATCCCACAATGAAATAAAAGTTACGGGATGACATTTCGTTGTGCGTGGTAAAGTTTCTATTAGTCCTCAAAGTTTTAAGTTCGGGCTTCCCTGCAAAATTTTTGTTGGGGACTTCTCAGGATAAAAGTTGGATTGACTTCAACCAAAGAGAAAGACACTGCGTAGTTGACAGTGTCAAGCGTGTGTTTTGTTTTCAACTATTGCAATGAAATCGCTTGATTCAGAACATCGCCTTGTCTTTTCCAGCATCGCCTGACATATTTGGAAGACTTTATCGTAAGTGTCTGTCGACTGCCCTGGATGCCAACAACAGAATTGTTGCCACAGCCATCGCTACTCGAAGGGGAATATACCTGTCACCACTTGGAAACGCATCGAGACACAGAGAAATGGTCACCTGCCCACCTGCCCTGAAAGGCAACAATGGTTGCAGTTCTGGCATGTCCGTGTCGGTGACACCGTGCTCCGGACAGCAATCAATGCAGCGGGGACCGCGCTCCAGGCCGATCGCCCTTGAGCTATGTTCGATTATGGAAATAATAAACCACAGCTAAATCAACGAGGCAGCTGAGCGTTGACATGTGAGATGATTGATGTAGAGTGTTGAAGACAGTGATTCATCATCAAATTCTTCCAGATTCCCTCAAGAAAGCTGGAATAGCCTCAACCCCCTATTTTCTAAAGGAAAACTGAAATATGGTTTTAAACGTTATAGGTGATCTACAAGCCTTCTTACAAAGGAAAAAAAATCAAATATATTTCCTCTCATTTATCTATCGATGAAACACTTATTTTAAAATTAGTTCTCCAAAGGCTTCTGTCAAGAGCACAAGTGGCGAGAACATGGAAAGTGTCGACCTATTCATATTGCAAGCCGTCGCGACGAAATTCCTCTGTCGAACGCAGGATATTCGCAAAATTGACCCAGGACCCGGCAAATTTATCCCAAAGGTGAAAATCGATGTGTCAGGTTGACGTCCGCTGCAAGGTGTTGGTCCTGTACATACTGTCCAGGACGCAGCGCGTTCGCAAGCAAGCATTTAGACTCCGCTTTTTATGCAAGGTCAACTCCCAGCAGGTAAAACCAACTGCAACTCCCGCGTCACAGAGCCTTAGAAAACAGGCGCTATTCTTCCACAGCAGACATCCACATGCAAGACCTGATAAGGTACGAGATGTGACCGAAGGAAAAAGGGAGGGGTGAGAAACGTGGAGGAGCAGAAGTCGAAAAGAAAAAGAGGAAGAGAGAGAGAGAGAGAGAGAGAGAGAGAGAGAGAGAGAGAGAGAGAGAGAGAGAGAGAGACGGACGGATGGACGGACGGACGGACAGAGATGGTAGGGAGAAATTGAAAATAGTAACCAACACACACACGCACGCACACACACACACACACACACACGCGCGCGCGCGCACGAATATACATGTACATATGAACACACACACATACATACACACACACACACACACACACACACACACACACACACACACACACACACACAGAGTCGGTTCACGTATATGGTGAGCACAGGAACAAACGCAGCATATTTCGTTTACAACGCCACATAGGTGTTACAAGGTAAATATGGATTTGGTGAAAGGTAAATGTTTTGAATGCTTTTCAGACCAACACAGCAAAACAACGAGAGTCATGCAATGCATAGAAAATGAGTTGTCTGTTTCAGTGACAACAGTGAGAAAGGTAAGGCGTTCTAAACTAGAGCAAAGATAGATTATGTGAAATGACATGCAGCAAGCAAACAAACAGCAAGCATCTAGTTTGTTAGTATGATTGTTGAGAGTGAACTCAGATTATACGTCAGTAATGAATGCATATGTGCGCTGTATTTGCTTTTGCGTAGATGATGTAGCGCAATGTAACAGAAGTCGTATTGTATGATCTTTACTTGTTGTGAAATACTTATTCTGTGCAAAAAACCATACTCGTATGAAGAGGAAAAACAATGATCCGTTGTTCGGCGCTTTTTGAGCTCATTTGGTAGACTGTATATGATAGTAGTGACAGCGCCGTAACGTGTGGCAGTTGTTGATGTAGCTTTCATACCTTCACCAGTGTCGCTATTTGCACTGATTATTGAAAGTCTTTACCCATTGGTGCACTGCAAGACGGTGAGGCGAGGGGAGCAGCAGCAGATGGTTGGTGTGATATTCTTATATCGTGACAGTGAACAGTGAGGTTGCGTCGTGCTGTTTTCTTGCCTGATTAAGGTACACACATTTGCTGAGGCATGGAACCATTGGCAGTTTGTGTCTCCATCAAACAAAGAGGTGCTTGTGAAAAGTTTGTCTCACGCTGTCACCATTTGCAGATAAAACGGAAAAGAAGTAAGTTTCACTACAACCGTTAAACACCGTCAGACCCAAAACAGAGAAGAAAAACCCATCTATAAGGCTTACCGTAGAACAGCTCTAGCCCTGCAATCGTGGCAAGGCCAGTTGAGGCAAAGCGAGAGGATGACGACTACATATCTACGATTCAGCTTCTACAAAAGTTTTCTCAAGCCATTGAGGCTAGAGGGGAAAGAGGGTTAAAGGGGAAGGGAGAGAGGAGGAAAGGGGATCTAGTGAAACGAGGAGGGGACGCCATCTTTACCTGCAGGTGAGCCGTGGTCCACCTGACTGACAAAAATGCCCAGCCCGTGTTCTGCGCCTCCGCGAACACTAAAGCCAAAGCCGTCTCCATGGTGACGAAGTTTAATGATCTTGAGCTCTGAGGACGCGTCTTTTGTGTAGAGATTGAGGCTGGACGCTGGAACATAGGTCAAGGTCGAAACCCACTCACTCTGGGCTCGGTCTTACACTTCATCTCACCCTGATTAATTTTCATTATTGATGGAGCTGGCCTCGGCCAGGTCTAGATATCTACCTCCTGGATAAAAAAAGCTGGGCCGCTGAAGATTGGACGTGTGTAGAGTGCAGTGGTAGACAGAGCACCTTATAGAGCAAGAACCAGAGATGATAGGAGAGAAGGAGTAGGGAGGAGGAGTAGGAGGAGGGAGGGAGGAGGAGGAGTAGGGAGGAGGAGGAGGAGCAGCAGGAGGAGCAGGAGGAGGAGGAGCAGGAGGAGCAGGAGGAGGAGCAGGAAGAGGAGCATGAGGAGGAGGAGCAGGAGGAGGAGGAGCAGAAGCAGGAGGAGGAGGAGCAAAAATAAAAGAAAGAAAAGGAACAGAAGGAAAGCGAAGTGGAGGAAATACGAGAATGAAAAGATATATGAGGAAGACTATCTGGAGCAGAGGTCTAACTTACCCCTCCCCATCTATCTACCTTCTTTTTTCCTCTTCTAGACCCCCTTCCCACCCACCCCACCCCCGCTTTTTGCAGAAAAAAGGAAGGAGCAACAATAGATCTAACAAAAAAGAAGTAACAAGAGCACAAGAATCTGGATAGGGGACACGGAAATAGGGAGTAGGATAAGAAGCAGAGCTCAGAAAGTGCATGACAGGGCCAAGTATGAAGAAGGACGGAGCACAGTAGGCATGGGAGAAAATAAGATGGAGGAAGTGGACGAAATGGAAAACGGAATAAAAGAAATAATAGCCTCAAGGAAAGGGCA